>PVJS01028605.1:0-25391 GCA_004027185.1 Glis glis | reverse complement strand
ATCCTTACCAAGAGGTAGTTTGAAAAGGTTCATAATACCATATACACAGGTGACAGGTGTGCTCTGCAGTAACAGCAAATTTCATGAGCGAAGCTTTACTATTACCCAGAAATCTATTCATTTTTAAATTAGTTAACTAAGAGGACTTTTAAAAGACTTTCAGTTGAGTAAAGTGAAACATTCAGATCATACTAGTTCCCACAATTAATCCAAACAGTCGGTTCAGTTCTTACTTTCTGATGGAAGAGAGGCTGGGATTCTGTCCTTCCTGAGATGGCCAGGCCACTGGGGTGGCAGGGACATTGTTGGCGTTGAGCCAGTCGGACGTGGCTTCCGTGGCAAAGAGCTGCATTTAAAATGGAAAATCAGTTACTGCATCAGAGGGATGGCTTTCGTGAATCAAGGAGGCCTACTGGGACACACGTACCACTTAAAATATAAAGAAGAAGAAACAGATAAACATGAGAAGCAATCTGGTGCCATATTACTCAGAATCCGGAGGCATGGGCACTTTAAATATTTTTAAAATATTTTCAGGAGGAAAACTTTAAGAATCTCAATTGCAACTGTTTTTGTAAAAGAGAAAAATAAAGAATTATTCATGGCTTAGAATTTATTTTTATCAGGTCAACAGAGCCCCATGCCACAGGCCCACCCTGAGCCATGGGAATAATTTTATTTTACTGAACCAGGCTTTGTGTGGAGGTACTCACTGCAGAGAAGTTTTGCCTGTAACTATAACAGCTGGAAACTATGACCTCATATGGAAACAGGAAAAGAAAATATATATATATGGAAATGCATTGGAACTTTGTCCCAATTATGCTTCAGCTCAACTTTCTAAGTTTTTAGCTGACAACTTCTATTGTTTATGGTAACATTTTTTTAAAAAAATACTTTCTCAAATTATTTTATTCCATTGAAGTTTTGAAACTACCAGGTTAGTTAAATCTTTCAGGTTAAAAGAACACATTTTAAGCTATTTGTTTTCCTGTTTCTGCAATATTTTGTTTGTGGGCAGATTTCAATGCTGACAAAAAAAAAAAAACTACTTGGAAAAAATAACATGGCATACCTTGAAGCCTTCATTGTGTAACTGTTCAGCCACACCAAGGAATCTTGGGCGGAATGATTGCTGAAAAGGAATTGAACAAAATTCACTTTCTGGACATATATGCTCTTTATTTGGACATATTCAATATGGTATCCTCTAATAACAAGACAATACCATATGTTGCTGAGAACTTTATAGCCAATGATGACAAGTTCTTTTTTTCTTTTATTCTCCTACAGTGAGTATGAGTTTTTATTTTTCAATATAGATGGAATTCCATTTACATTGCCTTGTTCTTTGTGTTTTGCCTTGTCCCCAAAGCCTGCACTCCCTATTGAATCCACTTCGTCTTTGTCTGTAGGTTTAGTTTAGATCCACCCCAGTTCTGCATGGATCCTGTTCCTGGTTCGGACACCTGGGTTCGGATCTGAACACCAAGTCTGCCTTGCTGGCTCTTTCACCTGTCCAACCTGCTCTAGTTGCTGAGTTCTGGTTTTTTACTGTCTTCAGTAACTGGGACACTGTCCTTGTAGCTCAAGCATGGGTCCCTGCAAAAACTCAATCATTTGAAACTCAATTTTGCATTTACTCTCAGGCAATAAAGGGTTGTGGTCAAAGAGAGAGTTCTAGAGTCACTAAGCTGTATTTCAAATCCTAGCTTTACCATTCATGAGTACTGCACATTTAGAAAAGTTAATGTCTTTTTTTATACTGTTATTGGTGTATTATAGTCTCACATCATACTGTAGTTCATAGTGATAGTCGCATACATGCACACAGCAGTTGGTGAGTTTTCCCCTGGCTCCCTCCCTACTACCCCCATTCTCCATACAAGATATTGACATTGGCGTTGATGTTCTCACATATGTACATGTCAGTGGAAGTGTTTCCTTCATTAACTCTCCTTTTTCCTCTCCTCCCCCACTCTCCCCAAGACCACTTCGCTTGTTCCACTGGAGTTTCTCCTCCATTATCTGAAGTCTCTTGGTATCCCAATTACTCCCTAGCTTCTGCATATGAGAGAAAACACATGACCCTTCACTTTCTGTGACTGGATAATCTCACTTAACATAATCCAGGTCCATCCATTTTCCTGCAAATGACATAATTTTGTCCTTTTTTATTGCTGAAGTTAATATCTTTGGACCTTCACCTAATTTCTAAAACAGTGATGACAATAAGATTTCAATTTTTTGTGGTCCCCCAACTCATTAACCTATTAAGTCCCAAGTTTTCAATTCTGTAAATATTTGAACAAAATTGACACAGGTGCATTAAAACAGGTTGGAAATCATAATCTAGACTTTACACATAATTTTTAAATGCTATAATCATTCATCTATTATTTTTCTCAAAAGAATAAATCTCCAAAAACATAATAATTATGTAAAAGTTACCATAGTGGCATATTTGCTGCTCAATTTAAGTTTTTATAGGTGTTCCACATCTGGTACGATGGGACAAAATGAGTTAAGGTGCATGGCCTTGAGCAACTTAACCTATGATGTAGTTTTTTCATCTTGTCAATGGAACGAGTAACAGTCACTGTGTCATAGGGCCTTTGTGATTGTTCTATAAACTATAAGTAAGAACTACATAAGTGCTAGTACTAAAACTTAGCATAAGTTTTAGGACTCAATAATACTCCTCAATAAATACTAATTCTTATTATTAAAACAATGGTTTTTGTTTCAGCCTCCCAGAGATTAGACTCCTGCCCCTACATCCTAATTTCCAAGCCTGGGATCCTCTTCCAGCTATTACACTTACAACCCAAACCAATGTCCCCATCATATGTATACATTTTACTTCACAAAGGCTTCTCTAATGTCCCAGCTCACTGTTCAGATAACTTTCTAATAGTCCATTGTTGTGTCCTTCCTAGGACCCCAGGTATACCTGTCTGGTTTCCAGGCCCCGCCTTCCCTGGACTCCAGCCCATTGCCATCAGGGATTCCCTTTTCTGGATAAACCTTCTGTGTCCAAGAGCTAGTATTTGCAAGAAAGTGGTCAGGATGAAAGAAACAAAACTAAGTGATCTACCCAAAGACCAAATCCTGACCTTGGCCTCATTAGCATGAATGTCTGAGTAACTGAGCTAAATAGAGTATTTGAAATCGTATGTACTTAAAAGCATATTCATTCTTCTTTCATTGGGACCATTTTTGCTGGTTTCCCTTGAAAAAGGTTTTGAACAGATGATATGATTTGGTTACTTCAGTAAATGTCTTGAAATCTATTTAGAAATCGTGTTAGTGATGGTTGAAAAAAATCATGGTTATGATCTTACTTAAGAGAGAGAACTAAGAATTGTGACAAAACATAAAAATCCTTGCATAATTTTGATAATGTTCAGCCAATAAAACATCCCAATTTTTACATGAAGAGATTCTCTAAATACAGATCTCAATCTTAGAAAAAGACCCAAGACTATGTTCAAATGTAAAATTCTTTCAGATTCTGGCCCTCTCAATCCCAGACCTTCAGTTTTATAAGTGGAAACTATTGTCAAATAGAAAAGATAAATTCAACTGGATGAGTCCCAGCTAGGCAGGCTCAGAGGTTCTTCATGACAGTCTTCCAGAACATGAATTGTAACTATGCCCAGGACAGTAGCTTTCCATTTCCACTCAGGACCAAACAGGAATAAATGAGCTTAGATACAAGAACCTCATAGCTAGATATAAAAAATAAAATAAAAATAGGTAAGTAAAAATCAGAAACTAACCCTTAATGACCTTAGGACCACCTAATGGTTTGGGTCAGTCTCTGAAAAAATACATCAGGCACAAGAATAGAACAATCATGTGTTCAAATTTGATCCTTTTTGGAAAGCAAGGGGTGGAGCTAGATGACACATTACATTTTCTTCATAGTTAAAGGTGTCTTGATTTACAGAAAATATGCATGAAATGTGAACCTCTGAACCTATGACCTCATTCAAAATGAACCTGTGAATTTTGTTAAGCCCCTAATATGAAACATTATATTGTGGTCTTCTGCTAAACACAGACTAAAGTATATACCAAATCACATTAGAAGGCTCACCCTACAAGCGTTCAGCAAACTTACTGACTTATTCACTAACTGATACAGTAATCATGCACTTAAGTATCCTCAATCTCTTAAAGTTCCCTCTAGCAAAATGTCACTGAAAATATAGTGATATAATAGTAAATGATACCACTTGACTAGGTTTCTAAAATATCATTTCACAAGTAAAGTGGTCCTCAAATTCTAGTCCCCAAGGCAGTAGCATCATCATCACCAGGAAACTTATTTAAAAATATGAAAATGTAGGCTCCACCTAGACCTATTGAATTAGGAGTGGATCGCACCAATCTGCAGTTTCACAAACACTCCAGGTAATCCTGGTACACATTTAAGATTAGAGATGGGAAAGAATGGGGGCAGGGCAGACTATCACTCATTTTGCAATTTGAGGTCAAGACGCATTAACCTAGGGCAAGGTCACAATGAAAAATGTTGAAGGAGGAGTACTAGAGTGTAATTTTTTTTCTTTGCCATTTTAAAGTAAAATAAGTCAGCCAGTCCTCTAAGACCTGCAGACACCAGGCAGAACCTCATTATGGAGCTGTTTCAGTGCTGTCCCCCAAGAGGAAAAGATAAATATCCAACATGACAGTATTGGCAGTTCCCAGCCAAGGAACCACTCTGCCTTCTGGTCTGGGGTGTTGGCTTCCATAGACACATTATAAACTTCTATCAAACATGTATTGAACACTTGTGACACATAAAACAGCCTCTCTACAAAAAGAAATTACAGCTGTCAGCTTGCATCTGAGTAGCCTCAGATTTAAAAGCTGATTGAAAATACCTGTGTAAAAAACCATTTGTTACTAAAGGTGAAAAGTACAAGCTGATTTATTTTCTTGGATGTTTATAAAGGAAGAAGTCCTTTAAAAGTGAAATACGCATATATTTCCTCCAATGATCATTTTCACATTAATCCAACTTCTAGCTGCAAAACAGAAAGCCAAGTTAACACTAAGAGATGCCTGTGGGTTCTACGGGAACGTCTGGATTGACAGCTCTATGGTTGCTTCTAATGATGCCATATTGAAGATAAAAGGTTATTCATGTCACTTGGAGCTGTCTTTTCAAATAAAATGCTTGCTTTGTGTTTCTGAGCAGAGCTGAGGCGCAGATGTCAGGTTGGTGCTTGCCACTTTGCAAGCATCACTGAATAGCCCAATCAGAGGGAAAAACAGCGAGTGCTCTTGATCCACTCTAGAGTGAATCGTGTATTGTTAAAGGGTGTTCTAGAAAACCCCCAAACAAGGCAGAGTGCCTACTCATAGCAACTAAAAATACATTCTGAGGGGATGAAAGGTGCTGGAACGACTGCAGGAACAGCAAGGATGATTTTGTTGCCACATCAACCTGCCTTGCACCTGTCTTACATTAGAGGGGCCTTGGAATGCGGAAGCCCTCTTGGTACAGATGCACAATGCGCATAGTAGTCGACAAGGATCCTTGGACAAAATCTAAATCCTGACTGCTTTTCTCCTACGTCCTAGTTATGCAAGATCAATGCCACAAATATTTTGAACTACCCAAATATTTCAAATAATTTGATCCATGGGATTTAATTTTGGAAGGATAAAAACAGAGAAACTGTATTTGTAAAGAAATAGGGTGGAAAAGAGAAGAGAAATTAAAATTGGGGAAGATTGCCACATAATACGTGTGTATGCACCCACAGACACTTGACAATCTACTTGATGAATACTGAGAAATGGCTGAAACCTGCTACTAACAAATACTTATTTAAAACATGCCTTAAGCTTCCAACACTAAGGGGAAAAATGTTTCCTGGCTCAAAGCCACTTCTCTACTCCCTATTTCTCTGTTCCTCCAATTGACTCTTGCAACTGCTTTAAAATTAATAAGTCAAGATATCTTCATTAAATCCTTCTACTCATAGCAGGTATTTGGATCAGGGTGGGAGAGGAAAAAAACTTCAAGTGGGATAGATATTGATCATCCTTCCCATCAATACATGAAGCAAATTAACTTCAATAATGTTGGTTACCAACATTTTTCTGTGAGTGAAGTCCACACAGCATTGTACTACATGAATGATCACCTTAAGAAATCAAAAGGTAATTGTGCACCTGCTCTTTTAAGACCATATTACACAACTCATCTTTATCCAGATACTTTGCAATGTATTTTTTAGCCCCAACCTCTGTTTTTATGCTAGCAGTACTATTTTATGCCCTTTACAGTTCTAACTTTATATGTCTGAAAAAGTTTATATGTGAATTCTTCTGAACAAGTGAGATCACATTAAATAAAATACTTTTTTAAAGGTACAGTGCATCCTGAAATATGAAACCTGGATTACTTTATCAGTTGCCTTGAAGGTTGAATAAAAAGCTGAGATTAGATTTGGTTCCATTCTAGCTAAGAAGATGTCTAGTGAGTTTATAGCTATTAGCTACCTAGTTAGTATATTCTGTCATATTTTCATTTTATCAGACAAAGCATTTTTAAAAATCACTATGAATGAAAATCCTCATCTAGTAAAAGAGAGACAATACATGAACTGTTGGGGATGGCAAGTTTTTCTTGCCTCTTATATAAAACAAATAAGAAAATGATTTTTCTCTGCCCCTAGAGATTTACAGTCCTGTTGACCAATTTTTTTACCATTGTAAATATCTCATGAAATATGATTTTATTAAATATTTCCTTAAAACTATACTTTAACTGTATACTTGAAAATATGTATTTTAAATATCCAACATTTAGCTCTCATACACAATCAGGAAGTCCTTTGCAACAACTCCTGTAGCTTCTGGAACATTGATTTCCTTTAAAAACAATGCATTGAAAGGTACAATTTCAATGGACAGAATCTCATTGCTTTAAGAGAAATGTTTCCCCTAACTGTCCCCGCTTCCTACAAAGCAAAACTCTGTTCACTGATGCCAAAATCACACGAGTACTTTGTAGGGATCACATTAATTTTGTTTCACATTTCCCTGTAGCACTAGAACCAAACAAGGCACAATTTCATACATCACTGCCTTCTTAAACTGGTATTTTTAAATGTTAGCACTCTTATGGTTAGTTGTGAAGATCAGGGCTAAGGGCATGATCTCCTCTGAATGCCCCCAGGTCTCACATTAAACTTTAAGCCATAACTAGAAGTTGGGCAAATATTCTCATACTTGGGACTTAATAATACTTAATATGCATTTATAACGTGATGAGTCGCTCATATGATGTGATTTGTCTCTAAATTGCCATTAAGCTTCTCAATTGCAAGCCATCTTGTTAGCCTCTGCTCTAACTACTCACCATCGCCCTTCTGGCATCTTTAAGAAGCAAAATCCCAAGTTACTCTTTGCAGAAACTTCTCCGAAGCCACTATCTGTCTGGTCTCCAGAGTCTAACTTAACTAATATTAAGATACCCTAATGAGACGGCATTCATAATAATCGCCTACTGGCTTAAGAATACTTGGTACTGTTCTAATTATATTTTTATTGATTTTTATATAACCATGCAGGGTTTGTGCTTATTAAAAGCATAGCAGGAGTGTTATATAAGACCCATCCATCGTTTTTATAGGACCCAAGAATTACAAAACTCAAATCAAAGTGAATGACCAGTTGAGAAGCATCTAGTATTTTTTTCCAGAAAATTCATAAAGAGAACAATTTGCACACTCTCACAACAATCATTTAAGGGGTAATAGATGATTCCTGTCTATTATTTTATTCCAAGATTTATCTTTGACTTGCAATAATAAACCAATAATGTCCTTTTCATTATATAAAGATGTTCATCTTTAATTATCTCACCCTGCTTTGACCTAGAAGGCTTACCAAATAATGGTATCTCAAAAACTTCCTCAGTATACTATGGAATATTTCTTAGACCCATTAAGTCACTATCCTGCAAAAATGTTCATACATAGAATGTCAGATTGAGAAAATTTCTCAAATAGTTTTCATTTCTTCAAATTTGAATCCTTGAAATTTAGTGGAGATTGAAGGACAGGAAGGGAGGGAGGGAGGAGGGAAGGAGTGAGTTGGTTTTAAGAAAGGACAGCTATAACTTCAGTTTGAGAAATGTTGGGTTTGAGACATTCAACAGACGTGTATGACAGATTGTTGGAAATACGGTATGGCTGAGGATACAAATTTAAAGGTGGTACTAATAGACACTATAGACAGCATAGACACTATAGACAAGTATTAGTTGGCAAAGGAAAAAGTCAAGAGTTAAGAAATGAAAGAAAAAGTAAGATGCATCTGGGCATGGTGGCTCACACTTGTAATCCCAGTACTTGGGAGGCTGAGATAGGAGGATCGTAGGTTCAGGGCCAGCCTCAGCTACTTAGTGAGACCCTGTTTCAAAATAAAGAATAAAAAATAGGACTGGGGGTACAGCTTGGAGGTAGAATGCCCCTGGGCTCAATCCCCAGTACCAAAAAAAAAAAAAAGGTAAGATGCAATCTCATTAAAAGCCTATGTTTAATGGCTGAGAAGAAAGAGCTATGAGGAAAATATATAGAAAATATCTTACCAAGGAATAGATTTCTTTTTTAGGTACTCTGAGTCTCTTTTAGAACAATTACTCCTTCACTAGAGACATTTTATTTCTCTCTTTTATTTAATTAATTAATTCATTGGTTTTTTGTTTTTTGTTTTTTTTTTTTTTTGCGGTACCGGAGATTGAACCCAGGGGCGTTCTACCTCCGAGCTACATCCCCAGACCTATTTTTTATACTTTATTTTGAAACTGGGTCTCATGAAGTTGTGGAGGGCCTCACTAAGTAGCTGAGGCTGGCCGCAAACCTGGATCCTCCGGTCTCAGCCTTCCAAGTACTGGGATTACAAGCATGCGCCACCACGCCCAGAGAAATAATTCATTTGTTTTTGAAGTAGGAATTGAACTCAGGGGCATTCTACCTCTGAGCAACATCCCCAGCCCTTTTAATTTTTTATTTTGAAACAGGGCCTCACGAAGTTGCTGAGGCTGACCTCAAACTTGCGATCCTCCTGTTGCAGCCTCCCAAATACTGGGATTACAGACATGTGCCACCACGCCTGGCTTCTGTCTTTTATTATTATCTTATTGTATTATTTTATTAGTTATTGGCTGCTGTAATAGGAAAAGGAAAAATCAGGAAACAAAGAGAAGAATAAATGTCCATTCTTTTTTTTATAAATTGATATTTTCTTTAGTGGAACGTAAAACAAGTCTCTCCTCTTCTCCACCACAATTAATATGCTCTCCCCAGCCATTCACAGTGTGCAGCCCTGGGAACGCACACACCACTTACCTGGATTCCAATCAGGATGCCTTTCTGAGGTATCTTAAACCCTGTGGAAAGCATTGCCTTGAGGAATGCTGTGTGAATACCTTCACCAAAGCAAGCCACCTGTTGAGAATGAAATGAAAAAATAAAATTGAGGAAGCAAACAGCAGTCAGCTACACTTACCCCAAAACAAAACAAAACAAAACAAAACAAGACAAAAAATACAAATGGAAAGCAATTCACTCATAGACTCCTTCCCTAGATTTTATCAATGTTGCCCAAAGACCATGCAATCTGAATCCAGGGATTAAAAGGCTAGCCAAGGCAGATGTATCTTATGTTTTTAATTAAGCATAATGAATGAATAAGCAATTCTTTCTCTACCCAACAACACTCAGTGGAGCAACACACTGGATTCTACTGTGAGTTATTTGGACACAAATCACAGCTTCTGGTCCATAATGTGGCGAGTTTCCAAATGTGAATATGACTTAATGTTTAAATAACAGTATATGTCATGTATGGTATGCAGCAGTGCATGAATTCACAGGTCAGTCGTAGAGATGACTAACTGCTAATCAGTTGGTTAGGAGTCATTTCATACAGCTTATGAAAAAACCTTCTGAGAAATCCAATAACTCCATAAAAATCTCAAAGGAATTTGTTCTTTTTTATTATTTTCATAAAATGAATGGAAATATTCTGCAACTAGTCCTGCATACCACAACCATCGGTGAAAAAAAAAACCTCCAAACTAACATAGATTCAGATACACAGGGGTTTCATTTAGGGTAACTGCGCTGCAATATAACTACAAGTCAAATAGGCACCATAACTAGAGGACAAGTGGTATATTTTAACATGATGGGAGTCAATTCTGCCGTGCACATCATCATTTGGCACAGGTACAGAACCCCCATTATAGTAAATAACACTGATGGCTGAGTTCATTCTTTAAGCAAATGACTCCTTTACTGGGCAAGGAAAGTTCTCGTGACTATAACCTTCAGTTGACCACAGTACATGCTGCTTTTTCACTCCACAGTGAACATTTTAATCAGTCAAGTACCAATCAACTAACTTAAAAAAAATCAACCTAAGTTAATGGATCTCAAATTTTATGAATCATGCAGTCCAGTTGTAAGTGCAGATGAAACAACACAGGAGGTTTCAGCAATTTTCTGTGAAACCATAAAAAGTAGGCAAATATTTCAGCAAAGATTAAGACTCGCATCCCCACTCTACCACCAGGAAAATAAAATGCCCCTTATTTAGATCAGGAGCCAGAGACTTACGTAATCCTAGAAGAAGCCATTTAAACAATGAACAAGTCTCACTGAAGCATAATTGAGATTTCTAAGCTAGAATTATGACTTCTACTTCAATTGTGAAACACCTTGAAACATCACACTTGAGGATGCTCAGAAATACGACTCTTTCTAACAACAGAAGAGGAATTGTCTCTTTTAATACTTTAGAAAAAGACACAGCCAAGAGGGGAACGGCATTTCTAATTCTTTCATATTTTCATATTTCAACAACTCCAATAATGTGTGTATGGACGCAGAAAGGACATACACACTGAAAACAAACTTGCCACAGAGTGAAGAAAAACAGATCTCCCCCGATCACAACCCTGGACCAGCTGAAAATAGGCCCACTACTATTTATCAAGAAGAAGCTGAAGACAGTCCTCTTAAACTGGGAATGTAAAGTAGTGCCCTCATTTTAAAGTTAGATTTTCTTGCCTATTAAATTAGAAGAAGTAGCAAAGGGGGCCAAGAGGAACCTCTTCTAAGAGGCCAAATATAAACAAGATAGGCATTTATTTCTACTGCCTTCTCGTCTCACTTGGCTTCTCATCACAGATCTTGCTTGTAACCAGGCAACCATATAAAACGTCACGTATTTGTTGCAATTAAATATTCTCTTCTTTCAGGTTTCCCTTAATACCAAGAAAAACAATGACGCTTCACAGCCTGGTATTGCCACTCCAATGTGCACTGATGGGGATCGGAAGGTTGTATCTGGTACGTCTGTCAGGGGCTAGGTGATTCATAAAATGTCCTGACACTGACATGTGGAGAACTTTCTAGAATCTGACAGCTCTCTATGAGAAAACACATTTCACATTCTTAAAGAAACCTCCAGTTGACACAGTCCCAACACAAGTGAAGAGGGACATCCAGTGGCCAGTCCCATTATAGTTTTTAGATATTTCACCCCATGAGGTTAAAGTTGCTTTAAAAATGGTCCTGGGATTTCACATGTATCTGCAGATTTCACAATATGTGGGACTATGATCTTTTCAATTCTGTCATTCTACATGTTGCTAGTAAAAATCTAATGATCTTATTTCAGGGTAACAAAGGATGAAGTGCTGTTACAGACAAACCTGAGAACCTTCAAATAAAAAGAAAGACCCAGCACTGATTAACTTTGGTATCTAGAGAAGTAGTTGAAATTTTTTTCTAAATGCACAATGTGAAAATGAGTTGAGAACACTTGCATTATTTTTCTATGTTGAAATATAAGTGAGATTTTATAGACTCTGTTCCAAAAGAGTGAAAGATTTTTCTTTAATTCAAAATTCTTATACTCCTGAGACTTCCTCTGAAAGTTGAAATTTGTGTTTCACTACTTACTACCTTGCTTACTTCACTATGTTAAGATCATGAAGCCATAGATTTCAAAGCAGATTTAATGAAAGTATTCGTGGATCATTAACTAGTTACCTCTCCAGTGGACGCCATCTCACATCTCAGGATGGGGTCAGCATCCCTCAACCGGGGCCAGGAAAACATTGGAGCCTGTCAGACGTAACAGGGAGGAAAAATATGAGAGAGAAAGGTATAAAAGGATAAGAGAGGATGAATATATTTAGTGAATCATCTCTCACAGGGTTCATTTAGGTATGGTAGACATACCAAGAAAAAAAAAACTTATTTAGTCCTAGCATCTGACTTGAAAAATAGCTTTAAAATTCTGTTCCAAGAATTTGTTGAGCTCTCAGCCAAAAATTTGGGTTAAATAGTCACAAATTATTTCTGTAAATAGGTCCCCTGTGACCAGTCTAGACCAGTGTTTCTAATCTGGTCTACACATATTCTTATTGGAGTGATTTCAAACAACGTCTACTGGGCATTGGTCTCCCCAAACACAGAGTTCAAACACATTTTTTTCCTTGATAGGCTTTTGGAACATTCCTCTTCTTGTTCTGATCATTTGAACTTGCAACAAGCCACCTTGCCAGAAATGGCTGTCTGTAAGCTGACTTCTGAGACACTGAACTGTTGTTGACACCTCTTAAAAGCTCTGAAAAACATTCTGCTTGGAAACACTTTTCCCAGAACTTTCATGTGAACTGGAACATAGGAGCACTTCCTTTTCATTTATTTTATCAGTATGATTCACTAAGAACCAAGTTCTTGTTGCTTGCGTACATCCATTTAACTGGTCTAGATTATTCCTCCATTGATTCCAGCACCTTGTAAGTTATCATGGGAATTCTAGCTTGGGGTCACTTCACTGGGTTATCTAGATCAAGTATTATATATTCCTGTTCTCCATTTTCCCTATTTCTCCATCTCTTGAGTACAACCTCACTAGAGCTATTAACAATTAGAAAATATTTCAAGATTCATATAAAATGACAACTAAGAAAGAAGTAAGCTGGAAGATACAGTGCATTCTGAAAAATGCACACCTATCCACCAATATTACTTTTAGCTGGAAATTATACATGCATATTCAGATATATCAAAATAAGAAGTATATATTTCTATATCTAAGAATAAAGAAACATTATTTTAAATTTCATATGTAGTATCTACAGAGAAAAATATTTTTTCAGTGCCTACTACCTGCAGTGTCAAACAAAAAAACATTATACATATAATAAACCATGAAAAGTTCTAATAATTTATGTTTGTGTCATAATCTCTAGGAACAAAATGCCACCCCCTCTACTTATGAAAAGTGATATCCCATCTAAATGCACTATAAAATCCAGGGCATCCTAAATTATCAATTTAATAAAGATTAGTAAACATTTTTTGGTTTATAGCTTCAACTTAAAGCTCCCACTATAATATAAGATGGAGGTTCACCTATAGAACAATTATGGTTGAAGCCACTAGCACCCAGAGGAACAAAACCATTTGAAACTATTCAAAATACGTCAATGTCATATAAATATATCACACAATACAAATTAATTTTATTGTGCGCTTCATCTAAGAAATCAGATGTATTTATATATCTCACTACTCCTCGCGCTTGTCCAGCAAAGTAGTTAAAGGTCATAGTTATAAATACCCAATGCACAACACACTAACCAGCTAGAAGAGTACAGTGGCTGTATTATTAAAGCATTATTAAAATATAATTTCGATCCATCATCCTCACAGCACCACTATAAATAGCAACTACTGTCTCAGTTTTTCAAATGGGAAAATTATTCACTGAAGAAAATACAAATTAAGCAAAGTTGACCAAGGTGGTAAGAATTTAACCAACCCCTCAGGGCAACCACTTTGACAAGAGCCATGCATTCCTGAAGATTTGGCACAAGTCAAAAGTGGCACAATTCAAATCTTAGCCTAACAAAGTAAGTCTAGGATTTCTGTTTACCAACTAAACTCACCACCATCGTGTGCCCGCTGCATAAGCATAGTTTATTATTCACTTGGCTAGTTGGCTTTGAGCTTACACAATTCTCGATTTCTTTTTTAAATTTAGTTAATGCACAATAGGTCACATAAAGTTACCTGTAGTACAACTGCATTGAATTATTGAAAGGAAGCATAAATCCCCAGGCCAGCATTTTAGTTAGAAGGTTCATAAAGTCGCTCGATTTCTGATTGCAAGTTCCACTTATTTCACTGAAACTCATAAAATGACTAATACATTTTTGAAAATGGTACCTTAATTGCAACATAGTCAGCAGGAATTATGGGATGCTCCAATGTTGGAAGATGTTGCTCGTCAATGTTCTCTCCAATCATCACCTTTGTGGCCACATCAATAAAGTCTACCCCAAGGGTCTTGGAAACAAAGGGAAAAGATCTAGACGCTCTCAGATTGCACTCAATCACCTGAAAAGATAAAATTCAGAAGGAGAGAAGACAATGAAAGTCAATAATAGTTAATGTTAGCTCTGCCACTTGGTTTCCATCTATGTGTAATAGCCTCTCTACCTTCTTTAACTTGTCAAAAGCCCAACTATTCTGTAAGATCCAACTCACAATACAAAATCTTCCTTGAAGCCTTCTTGCGGCCCACTTGGAACCAGACATATGATATTCGAATACATGTTTATGCATACATGTGCACACATACTGGCAAATAGTATTGTCTCTGTTCTTGGCCTCTAAAACTATTTATACAACCCTCCCCCAGCAGCTACTATACCTTTTATTATAGTTATTTACAAATTCTTTTTCTTCCCAGTTCTCCCTTAGGTACAAGATCTTTGAGAGCAGCTACTGTGCCCTATACATCTTTGTAGTCACCATACGACTGGATAGTAGGTGGTGATTATATATTGATTACTGATTGGTTAAATGGAAAAAATTAAGAATAACCTGGTTGATTTAAATTTTATTTTATTTTTTGTCTTTTTTTCTAAATGATATCCAAATCATCTTTCTTCTCTGAGTAAGTGAATTAATTGATAAATACTCTATACATGACTTTAAGGCAGGTGCTGTATACCTCTGAACGATACTGTGGATGGTACACAGTGATCTTCTTTCTGGTGGATTAGAGTGTTTCACTAAGCTGTGACTGACATATCAATGCCACCAAGAGCCTGTGCCTTCAAACATAACAGGTGCTGTATGCTGTGCCACATCCCACTCTCAGACATGAAAGGCTGCAGGGTTCTCAGTAGCTCTGTGGCGGTTCACAGAAATTACCAGAAGGACACAAACTAGCATGACCTAACACAGTGGCAGTCTCCTCTCCAGCATATTAGTATTTCTTACCAAGACATCATTTCCTTTCACAAGAAATTGGACATTGAATGGGCCAGAGATGGCAAAAGCCTTTGCAATCTTTCGAGTAGCATCCTTCACCTAGAGCAAAAAGACAATGACATCATGCTAAAGAGCATAGCTTAGATTAAAAAACCAACCAACAAACGTGTACCACCTTAAACTTAGATTTCTTTAATTTCTCTTTATGGAGAGCTATATCTATAATAATAATAACAATAATAATGGACACCCAACAAAATAATATGTACTAAATAATCACAACAGGATAGCAGGGGAAAGAACAAATAATATGACAGGATTATCTCTCTGCCAAATGCCCCTATCTCCTATAAGTACATATGCTGGTCTTACGTTGAGGGTTAAATGAAATCCTTTCTGTCTAGTTGCTTCAGCACCAGAAACTGTAGTCCAAACTCTATATCAATCTAATGACCTACCTGCTGAGAGGTGCAGGCCCTGAAATTACATGGTACTGCAAAGAGACCTGAGAGATTTCTTTTATGTTGCTTTTCTGTTGCCCTAAAGTCTACAAGGATAGACATTATGGTCAGAAAGAAATGGTGATTGCCTGCAGGGAGGCCCTGCATGTCTGCATGTCACAAACAGGAATTTCTGTATCCGACCAGAGCCAGAAGGCCCCTGTGCCAAGAGGGGGCACTGATTACAAGAAGCAAGAGCTCCCCGCTCATTACAGTTACAGGAAGTCAGCAACTTAATTGGGTATAAAAGGAAGTGGATTCTGTGGCACATTGAGCTCTGAGAGATTTGAGGGGGAAAATTCTAAGTTTTTATAGTCATTTATCCTGACATGAGAAGCTGAAGACATTTGAAATCCGGGGACATTTTTTCTTTTATGCTGCTGCTATTACAACTCATCCAGCTACCTGCACATTCTAGAACAAAGTAAAACCATCAGAATGCAGTCCAGTGTACAAACAAACAAGCCTGCATTGATTCTTGTGGCAGGATCATTGAAAAAACAAAAACAAGCCTGACTTAACATACCTGAAGACCAGTGGGACATCCTTGAGGGTTACTTAAGATGCTGGTCCCTATGTGTACCTCTAGCCATGTATATTGAGTACTGAGGCAGAGTCCTCTTCCTTGGGAAGTTCTCTAAAGAAGTGGCTCTCATCACTTCAGAAAGTGCTTGCTAGTTTGAAGTGAGGGTAAGGGTGAAAAGTAAAAGCACAGGTTCCAGAAGGTTCCCTGCTGCTCACCTGCATCGCCACTCCTGAGAAGCAGCACTTTATATGCTGCTCCCCTGTAAGTGGCTCTCGACTATTAAAACCACTTGCAGCAGTCATTCTCTCAACGTGGTCCCCAGACTAGGGGCAGCAGGGTCATAAAGAGGACTTGGTAAAAATGCAAATTCAGGGGCCCCACCTAGAACTGTGGAATGAGAGACCTGGGGGTGGAGCTACCTGTATTTTAACAAGCTCCCTGGTTGGTTTGGGTGTACACTAAAGGTTGAGAGCCACTGCACTAGCTGATAACCAAAGAGAGTCTACAGGGCAGTGAAAGAAATTATCTTTAAAATACTCAGCTGACTAAGGGCAAGAGAGTTTCCTTCATCATTAAATTTATCCTGGAGCATGCCTTATATTGCTACCTAGTTTGTTCTAACTGAGCTCCCCCCCACACCTCTTTTGCAGTTCCCCTTCACTTTCATTTATAAATGATGACCTTTTCGACGGCTCCTTGACTGATAGTCTGTGTGGGCAGCATCAGAGTGGCATCTCCTGAGTGCACGCCTGCATCTTCAACGTGTTCAGAGACGGCATGGGAGATCACCTGGCCAAAAGATTTTAGAAAGAGTTGTCAGACACCTGCTTTGAGGAAGCTACTCCCTTGCCCACTTCTTTGATTCTAACAGATGCCTCCTTGCCTCCTGCATTGGCCAGTTCCTTTGCTAAGTTCCTCATGGGAGCAGGAGAAAGAGCTGCACACAGACTGTCTGGGATGGCCTCCCTGCACAGTGACAGATGGCCTCTAGAGGCATCTGTCTAGTGGCAGCCAGGAGTGGCTGAGAGCTTACTGTCCTCTTCCACTGATTAGCATGGGTGTAAGTAACAGGGGGAAATAAAAGGAAACTAAACGAACTCTTATTGACTTTGAGAACAGGACTGGAAACTATAGCATTTGGGAGGCATTGGAGATTATCTTTATCACTAGAAAAGTAAAGAAGATAGGCCAAGTGAATATCTACGTAGATATTATCACCTGGTAATATCTAGTGTACTTAGGTAGACTAGAAAGAGCTGAGGGTCTGATCAAGAGATTTTTTAATTGGAATTTAAGAGAGGAGGGTCACAAGAGGAATTTCTTTTCTTGTCTTCTTTCAGAGAAAGGAAACGAAAGCAATGTAAGAATAAATAAGTTCATCTGACTAGTATGTGACTGAGTTGGGATTTTTGAACCTTTATCTGTGAGATTCCAAAGTCCAGGACCTCAATCACTTTAACCTAGATGTTAATAATATGAGGGTGTTTAGGAAATAATGATGATGAAAGTGAAGGAGAATAATTCAGTAGCTATAAAAGACTTACATAGATTACATACAGGGTTTCTTTATCAGATTTATAAATGACTTAAGTTAGAGTGACATTGAATTTCCACCTTTCTGATATCACTGTTACTTGGGCAAGATACTTTAGCTGCTTAGCCTTGGTTTCTAATAAGAAAGGAATTACAAAGGTTCTTGTCTTATAGAATGTGTTTAAGGGTAAAAGAGAATGCATATGAAATATCTGGCTCCATACTTGACACATAGCAAGAGCTCAAATTGGTGTGTGTGTGTGTGTGTGTGTGTGTGTGTGTGTGTGTGTGTGTAGTGTCTTAAAAGGGGAGGCAATTGTCCCATTGAGCTCAGGGACAATCATATTATACCTGAAGTATTATGTCTATTTCTGATTATGATAGTTTTAAAATTATGTTAATAACCTGGAACATTTCCAAAATATTAAGTACAAGATGATGTGCAATGGCCCACATCCGAGAGATGCTGAAGGCAAGCACATACCCCCACAACCTGGAGCCAAATAAGACCAACAGACCAGCACAATATTTGAATAAGTGCAAATGTCACTGGGACAGTTTTACATTCTCCACTTCCATAGCTGTACAGTCACATTCATCTTGTTTACATCTCAATCTTCAAATATTTAAAATGTTAAAAGAGGAGAGAGATTAAATTTATGCTCTGAGACTCAGGAGGTCAGGGATGAGTGTTCCAGAAAAGCAAAGCTTAGCTTAAGATAAAAAAATACCTGAGATGTCAAAAGAAAAAAACCTACAATATACAATCTTACAGTATTTTGTGTTCAATATCACCAAAGTGTTTAAAAGAAATCAGATAACCACCTTCTGAAGATGCTATAAAAAAATTCTTGTCCTTGGGGGCGAGAGACTGGAATAAATTATCTCTAAGAGTGCTTCGAATCAAGATTATATGCTTCTTTGCTAAGTAGACACTATTATGCCTAAAAACATAAGAAAACCCTACTCTGTTAATCTGGAAGGAAAAAAAAAGAAAGATTTAATGTCTTTGGTAGTGTTTTGAAATATTTGCAAAGCAGAAGCAGAAGGCTAACTTTATTTTTTCCCTTGAAGTAAATAAAATGACATAGAAGCTCTAAAACATAACTTTCTATATCTCAAAAGAAGCCACCAATGCCTTAATAACACAACCGGCAAACTTAAGTAAAGCATTCTTCGCATTTTCATTTCTCCCTGAAGTTGGAAGCATTCATTGCCATATTAGTGATACCAGATGTGATATGGTAAGCTAATTTCATGTTATTATCTTATCCACCTTCCTCTGTTTTGTTTTGCCTTTATTAATTCAATAAAAAGGGGGGAGTGAGGGTGGGAAATCAAGAGAGAAGAAAACCAGGGATTCAATTAGAAACTTCAGAAAGAAAAGTATTGGATTTTTTTCATAGTAGTCATTGAAACATAAAAGGAAAACTGCAGACAAAAGAAAATGAGAGAGAAAATCCATTCAAAAAGAATGATGAGTACAGGATGATAATTAATTTTGAATATCATCAAAGGGAAATTCTAACAGTATGAGACATGGGAAATATGATACTCAAGACACATCAACTGGAATGTCATTGAATTTTTTTTTGACTGAGCAGCTTCTCCACTGTTGTCAGAGACCTGTTTTGTAGAAATTATAAATTCTTACCTAAGAATATTTCAAAATTTCTAAGGAAAAAGAAATGGATGGGCAAGCAGAGTCAGGGGAGATGGAGATAAAGCACTTACCCTTCCATCTTTGGCAACAGCATCCATTTCTACTTCCCGGGCCCCTTCAATAAATTTGGTCAGCACTACTGGGTGCTCCTGTCAACAAGGAAAACACAGAAGACCAGAACCTTTAGCTGAAATGATGTGGATAATGTCAAGTAAGCCATGTACGTTAAGTAAATACCAGGGCAAGACCAGCAGAAAACATATGGCTAAATACACTACATAAACTCATTAGGCAGTCTGATTTGTAAGAATAAGGTCAGTCTCTGCTTGCAGTGAGACTGAGGGTCTTTCTGCAACTTTGAGTGCTCAGCAAACTGAGTATGGGTTCTGAACTCTCAAATATTGGCTCCCAGGCTAGTTAGAGAAAAGAGGGGGCTAAGGAGGCAATCATATGTGGCTTCCTTCTCTGCTACCAGAATTATGAATATTTCTCTGCTCTATCTATAATCATATAATCATCCCTTCAGGTTCATTCTCTCTTCCTACCCTCATTTTTTCCAAGCAACTTCCTAAGTCAGTTATCTATATGACAACTGTGAAGGAGCTCAGAAGGGAGTAGCACTTACTTTGGGTTTTATTGGGCCAAAGATTAAATCCTTTGCCTGAAGTTGAGACGCTTTATCCCACTTTTAGAGTATGATATTGCCAAAGGTAAAACAGATCGTTTCTTTTGTTGATCTTAACACATGCATCCTTTCTTGGCTGTTTCAGGCTGCGTATGCAACTTGAAGTTCTTCCCACACTCATTTTCTCCAGGCCAGATTTGGAAAACTCCCCACACCCTGACTGCCACTTGATTTTTCTAGACTAAATGAAGAGGAGGCTTGGTGACCTCCCAGGATTAGATGTCTCCTGTGTCCAGCAACCTAGACCACTTGTCTCTTTCTTGGCAGGCCCTGCATTTACATGTCTGCCTGCCTCTTTCCCCTTGTGTCCTCTACCTTTTCTCCTCAGCTTCAGCTTTCAAATCTCAACTCACCCTTTGAGGTCTAGCTTACATGTCACCCTGCCACCTTCTCTGAACATTTTGCTTTCCTATGAACACAAATCCCTTCTGGCCACTATCATGAAATGCATCATCTGGTGGATTCATTAAATTTAATATATCTCCTTGAATAGAACATTTTAAATAGAATTGAAATCTGTGGAAAAAATGAGATAAAGTTTTATGCCATAAATCAGCTTTTTCCTTCTTAAAATATATTATTAAATGAGGTAAATTTTCACTTCTCTTCAGAAGCCTAATGGACAGGCAAGTGTTTATAAACCAAAATATATATATATATATTTTTTCCTCCACGTCTGTTCTTCCTTTTAAAAATACTGAATGTTTCCAATAGCATGCTTAATAGAGCTTTGAGGGTTTTTTTCTTTTATATTATGATGATAATAGCATAACTTAAAAAAAAAAAACGTTTACCAGCTGTCTTGTCAGTCAGGTACTCTAGCCAAGACTGAGATGCAAATTCTTATTCAAGTGATTTACTGAGCGAGTTAGAAAACAAGATGGGGCATCAGAAAAAAGCTACATGTTTGTGGTCTCTGAGCAGACTGGCTTCAGCCTTACCCCATAGGGAGCTCTGGACAGGAATTACATCATAGAGTTAAGACTCATCCTGAAGCCAAGGTCAGTCATTGTCTAGGGTTTTAAGAGTGGACATAAGGTAAGGGATCTTGCCTCCTGGTTGATGGGGCTCCAATTTGAGAATAGTTTTCCAGAAAAAAGTGCAGCTGGAAAGTATTATCAGCTGTCACAGCAATTGGAGGACAGGTGTCCCCCAGTTAAGGGATAGGAGGGGCAATAACAGCGTCCAGCATCCTGGCTGACTCAATGGATTTATGAAAGATTCCCATGTTGAGGAATAAAATCTTAATAAATTTCAGCAATATTACACATTGCTGGTCTTCTTAAAACACTTTCTTCCTTTGATATCTGCAAACTACATTTTCATGCTTCTTTCTTGGGGTCCTTCATGGTTCTTTTCCTCTCAGTCCTAAAGTGCTGTTATTCTCTGGTGTCTGTCTTAGCTCTTCCTTTCTTCTATACTCTCTCCTTTAGTAATTGCTTCAATCCCCAAAACTTCAGTTTAAAGGATGAGTTATTTATTCCAAAATCTATATTCATATCTCTATCTTTAGTCATGATCTCAATCCTCAGTTCTAAATCTATATAACCCTCTGCCTTCAAATCATCATTTGGATTCCTCACGGGTAGCTCATATTCAAAAGGTCAAAAATTAAATATATTATTTCCTCCTCTAAAACCTTATCCCTGACCAGTGTTCCCTAGCTCCGTAAGTGGCACTATTATGCATCCAGTTGTCCAAGACAGAAATGAAGGGGTCGTTCTTCATTCTCTTTCACTCTCAAACTCCAAACACTCACTAATTCCCTTCAATACACATCTTCAATATTTCTCTCCATCTTCACCATCATTACTCTGATCTAAGGCACTGTCATCTATCTCCATCCTGAGCTATAGCAACAGCCCACTATCCTCTTTCCATGCATTCAGTTTTACTCTGTAATTCACCTTCTCTGCTCTATAGCCGACAATTAGTATAATCAATACCATATTTGGTATCCTAGACATATAATGAATTCTTTATTAATTCCTAGGAATTTTATGTTCAATCTCACCTTCAGTCCTCTAAACATGCTATTTCCTTCTTTCTACTTACCCCACAATATAAGACCTTCACTCGATTAACTCTGAATCAACCATCAGATATAATTTAAAAATTCCTTCCTCGGGAACTGGACATGAAGATTTTTACGCTTTCCCTCTGCATCCCATATTTTACCTATTGCAATGTTCATTGTTTATTTAATTATAATTATTGGATATTTTGATGCCCCTAGCAAAAAAAGTCCTCTGAGAAAGTAGAGATCATATATATGTTTTAATGAGTGTGTTCCCTGATAATGCCAATATATAGCAGCTACTATGTATGAATAAGTACATAAGTAGAAGAATGATTAATAAGGGCTGGTTTTACTCTAAATATATTATTGAATTGATTATCCCAGATTCTGCTGTAGTTTGATGCAGAGACTTGAATTGAGAAAATATTCAATCAGGACATTTCTGTTATAAAACTTTGGTCCTGTGTGGGTTTTATCCATATGATAAATGAAAACAAAAAAATTTTTAAATCTTCTATTAAGTAGAAGTCCTACAAGGTTCAATGTTCCAGGTAGGAAAGAAGGAAACCCTGACTCATCACTCACATGAAACCAGCTGGGTATAGTTACTGGTCTCTCAAAAGTGGGCACTGCAGGATCTCTGGAAGGGAATGATATACTGAAGACAGTTTGTATCTCATAGTCATGAAGAGTGGCCCATTGAAGAGACTGCCTTCTCCATTATTTGACTTTCATGCAAATGTGAATTCTAAACCCACTTGGGTTCCTTTCCTTACACTCTTTGCCTCTTCTTTGGGTCTTAAAGACCCAAACAACCTTAGAGAATAACTATTCTACAAGAGCTAGATCAGGCTTCAGGTGTGCAGGAACAACCCTTGCTCTTACTCTTCTTTGAAATGCCTCTGATTTCTCTTTAGCTCCTTCCAAATTCCACTTGCCTAACATCATACTCTTCTCTTTGAGTTGTTCTTTTTTTCTTACCCCAACTAGCTTTTGAAAGCTTTTAAAAGAAAAACATTACTTTCATCCTCAACAGTACAAGGTCTGCAGATCAATACCCCCACTGGGTAAATCTTAAATGGATCATGCCGAGGTAATGCCAAAGGAAAAAGGAAAGGCTGGGGGCAGTGAAGGAAGGTGGTTGAATCATCACAAAATTATAAACATTTTTATTAACTCACAAGGAAATGTGCCAAGATGAGAAAAAAAATCAATAGGTGAGTGAAGGGACTTACTATTAAAGTTGCATGATTGACTAAGGCAAAGTCCCCAACTGTGAGAATTAAAACTCAGGAAAGCCTTTGCTGGTTAATGATGAGCATTGTGGGGTAGCGCTTGAGACTGGGGATCCCAGGAATAACTGAACCAATGTGTAACTCATGAAAAGAACAGGCTGCTTTCCAGCATCCAGCAAGGATGTTTATCCTTTTAGACTCCTGAAGTCTAAAAGTGTATAAGTTTGTTTTGATCGAACATGCACAGGTCTTCCTCTTCTTCCAATAACCATAGAATTTAGTTATAACTTAATGCTTCTGAGCTTTCTCAATCTCACATGTAAGAGACCAGTAGGTATAAAGAGGAAAAAATGGAAAATCATCTCAACCACATTCTTTGAAAAGAAAAACAGCATATAAAATAAGGTAGCAATTAGCAGAAGAGGTAAAAGTCACCAGAAGGAAATTGGTCACTACCTGAGAGACTCTAGTGGCCTCCTCCAGGAATTTTTTCATCTCATCCTCAGAGAACACTACGTTCATGGCAGATCCACTGGGGAAGGAGGGGGAACAGATTAGTTTCTTTTACCACTTCAGAAATAAAGCATGCTAGATTTGACTGATTCTCAGAATAGTTCAGTCTAGGCTAAATAACAAGGTACCTTTATCTAAATTGAGACTTTACTCAATTTAATCACCAGGACAACCAACCAAAGTAAAAACGTCACCAGAGTTGAGGATGGGCCCAGAGAGAATTCGTTGACTCCAGAGATTATACTTCCCCAAGGTTTTCTCTTTCTGATTTACTGTTATAATGCTCTGCTGATAGGAGGTAATTCTTAAACCTTAATAGGATTCAGCCCATAACCTAGTTTCTCTAGCCCTGTGTTTCTACCCTGAAGCTCACGTGTTGATATTCTGGTCCCCAGCAAGGTACAGAGGTGGGCATGGCTAGAGAAGGTGGGTCACGGAGGGTGTGGCTTTGAAAACTCTTTCAGTCCCTGACCCCTCCCTTTCTTTTTCTCTCTCTCTTTTTTCTACCAAGCTGCCATGAGCTGAGCAACTTTCCTCTTCCATTCCCTGCCTGCCTCTATGTTGTATCTGCCTTGGAGCCAGCTGACCATAGACTAACCTCTGAATCTATGAGTCAAATAAAGGTTTCCTCTTCCTGAGTTGTTCAGGTATTTTGGTTACAGTGACACTAAGTTGATTAACATACCCTGTTCCTTCATAGTTCATTACCAACAGCTAATCTTAACCTGTTGGTACACTGTCAATTCTATTACAAAATAATCAATTTTTAATAGCATTTGCAATATAATGTTCAGTATCTGACTGAAACTTATTCAACTGTGCCCTTCCTTCTAAATATGTAAATAATGCTATCTGAAATCAATTTACAGTGAATTTTGACATTTTCAAAGTGGAATGGGAGAGGAGTAAGGGAGGAACAATAAGAGGAACTAAAGAATAAGAGACAAATTACTTCCCATTTCCTTTTAAAAAGTAGTATTTTCTTTACCTTTTCTACTCTATCATAAATTTCTGCACTAAAAAGCTTTAACTGTCTCATCTGCTTATGAGGAGACTAGAGCAATAATACTGATAATTTAAAGTATATGAAACTGGAACAAAAGTATGGATTGCAAAATGGGAAAGGAAATGCAATAGTCAAAGCTGTTTTTTTGCCGGGCGTTGTGGTGCACGCTTGTAATCCCAGTACTTTGGGAGGCGGAGACCGGAGGATCCGGGTTCACGGCCAGCCTCAGCTTTCTCTCCCTCAATCTCTCTCTCTCTCTCTCTCTCTCTCTCTCTCTCTCTCTCTCTCTCCTTAGTGAGGCCCTCCACAACTTCATGAGACCCGGTTTCAAAATAAAGTATAAAAAATAGGGCCGGGAGTGTAGCGCGGAGGGAGAAC
>PVJS01028604.1:0-25392 GCA_004027185.1 Glis glis | reverse complement strand
GTGAACGAAGTACTACTATAGATAAATTATATATTTGTATTTAGAGCAAGCCCACATGCTTTTCACAAACATTAAAAAGCCTTTCAGGGTCCAATAATTAAGTTAAAGGATTTACTTATCAGATTTGTAATGGTCCTACTCTAGCCACTTGAAGTTTTGTTTTAGATTAAAATGTATCACTGAAAAAGTACATAGTGACATTTTTAGTACAGTCTCAAATTACACTAAAGTCTTTTATTTATGACTGCCACACATGAGAAGCACCATTTATGCAGATTCTCTTCACAATGATAAAAAAGTACAAAACCCTTAAAATGTTAACTAGTTGCATTAGTTGTCTTTGGCTGCTCTCGTAAAATGACCACAAATTTGGTGGCTTAATGCAATAGAAATTTCTTCTCTCATGGTTCTTGAGGCCAAAAACTTAAAAATCCAGGCGTCTACTGGGTCATGCTCCCTGCAGAGGCTCCAGAGGAGAATCCTTCCTTACCTCTTCCAGCCTCTGGCTCCTGGCTGTATTTCTCTCCAGTCATCTTCACGTCATCTTCTGCTCTGTGTACCTGATCGCCCTCTGCCTCTCTTAAAAGGATGCTTGCAAAGACATTTAGGGACCACCCAGATTAATCTTCTCATCTCAAGATGTTTCACTTAAATACATCTGCAGAGACCCTTTTTCCAAATAAGGTTTCTGGGAATTAGGATTTGGACATACCTTTTTGGAAGCCACCCTCAACCCACAAGTCATCGCTCTGGCCCCCCAAATTTTGTTTTCTTTGTGTGTGGATGGTACTGGGGATTAAACCCAGAGGCATTCTATCTCTGAGCTATACCCCCAGCCCTTTTTCTTTTTGAAACAGGGTCTCCCTAGGTTGCTGAAAATCTTGCTGCATTGTTGAGGCTGGCCTTGAACCTATGATCCTCCTGTCTCAGCCTCCCAAGTACTGGAATTTCAGGTGTATGCCACCATGCCCAAGTCGGCCCCCCAAATTTTTGCCTGTACCATGTGTAAAATACTTTCACCTCTTCTCCAAACTCCCAGGTTTCAACCCATTACAACATCCAATCTAAACCCAAAACCTCATCCAAATATCACCAGCTCAGAATTCCCAAATCTCATCATAAGTAAAACTCTATGATTCATCCTGGAGCAATATCCTGCTCTATCTATGACCAAGTGAAACAAAGAAGGAAATTATTGTCTTCCAAAATACAGCGAGACAGGCATAGGATGATAATTACAAATGTTCCTATCTTAAAAGGGAAAGAATGGAAAGAAGAAAGGAGTCACCTGTCCCAATCACTTAAAACAAAACAGCCAAACAAATTACCCTTAGGTTTCAGGGCCTGGAAATAGTCATCTGTGTCACAGGGCTCCTCCCTATAGGTCTGAAGCTCTTCCCTCTTACACTTTGGATTGGGCCTCTGCTCCCATGCTTGGGCCTCTTCCTTTGCACCCACAGCTCTGCCCTTGGGGTGGTCCTTCCTGTATCTTGAAGGGTGGCACATGTATGCAGCTGAGTCGGTCTTATCAGCCTGTTGTCTGCCTGTAGTATTTTGGTAGTCTAACAGCCTTCTCTCGTTTTGTCCTGTCTCTGACCCTTTCAGGCCAAGCACAAGTGTTTCTGGTGATGCACCGTTCTCAAAAGCTTTGTGGAGCTCCCATGTACGTCATGTTGAGTCACACATTTAGAAAAGATGGTCCTTCCAGGTCTTTCCTGGATAAACCCATCTCTATTCCTGGTTTCTGCTGAGATGACTGAGTGATCCCATGAGTCAGTGGTGCCTAATCTTAGCACTAGCTTAAGGTCGCCCAGCTTGGCCTTATCCTCAGAGCACACTCTCCTAACAGTGGATCCCCTAATTTTAGCATCATTTACAATCAGTGGAGGCTCCGAATTTCTCAAATCATCAAGTGCTGGTTCTTTTTTTCACTTAGCAGTTCTTTCCTTGATTTATTTCTTTCCTCTCATTTTACTATAGGCAGCAAAAAGGAATTAGGCCATACCTCTAACATTTCGCCTGTAAATCTTCTCAGCTAAATATCCACGTTCATCACTTACAAGTTCCGTTTTCCATAAAACTGCAGGAGACAATTCAGATAGGCTTTTTGCCATTATATAACAAGGATTTCCTTTCTTCCAGTTTGCAATAAAATGTTCCTTTCATGTCAGCCCTCACCAGAAATGCCTTTATAACATTCATATTTCTCTCAATGGTCTGGTTAATGCAATATCTGTGCTTCTTCTATCTCATGCATCAAAATTCTTCCATCCATTATCCAATTCCAAAGGCGCTTACACATATTTAGTTCTTTGCTACAGCAATACTTCATTTCCCAATAGCAAATTCTATATTCGATTCTTGTGGTTACAATAACAGAGCACCCCAAACATGGTGGTTTGAAACAGTAGAAATGTATTCTCTTACTGTCTTGGAGGTCAGACGTCCAAAATTGAGATGTTGGCTGCACTCCTTCTGGGGACTATGGGGGAAATCCATTCCTTTTATTTTCTCATTTCTTATGGCTGTTGTCATTCCTTGGCTTGTGGCTGCATCTCTCTTTGCTCTGTCTTCACATCATCTTCCCCTCTATGTATCTAATCTACCTCTGCCTCTCTCTCTCTCATAAGGACATTTAGGATCCACCCAGATTACCTATGATAATCTCCTCATCTCAAGATCCTTAGTTTAAAGCCGGGCGTGGTGGCACGTGCTTGTAATCCCAGTACTTGGGAGGCTGAGACCGGAGGATCGCGGGTTCGCAGCCAGCCTCAGCTACTTAGTCAGGCCCTCTGCAACTTAGTGAGATTCTGTTTCAAAATAAAGAATAAAAAAATAGGGCTGGGGGTGTAGCTCAGAGGTAGAATCCTCAGTACCGCAAAAAAAGATCCTTAGTTTATATCATCAAAAACCCTTTTTCCCTCAAATAAGGTAATTTCACAGATTCTGAGAATTAGGACATGAACACATCCTTTTTTGGGGGGCCACCATTTAGCCACTAGACTAGACATTGCACATAAATGTACTTTACACTTTTAAAAATGCATCCTTGGTGCTTGAGCCAAATTTAAGGTTCTCTCTAAAAGCTATTATCTGCACAGGCTACTGCATGCTTTGCTGTTAAATGAACAAAAAGGCTATTCTAAATTTTGGTTGATACGTTAGCTACTTGTGGCAAATTTGCTTGACAAAAATTCATCGATCTCGACTCTGCCCTCTGGTGTATCTCTCCTGCCCCTTTTATGGAGTCTTTGACCAAATGTCTCCTGTGATTCACAGTGCAGGCACAAAACTACCTCTGATACAGAAGAGTTCTTGACAAGCTTATTTTAGATATCATGAATCCCTCAGCTTGCAGGAGAGGTGAAAGCAAAGACAGCATCGAATGGGTGTAGGGGGAGATTGTGTCCAAGCCACCTTGAAGAAGTATTTCAAGTAGCAGTAAAACTGTGGATTTGTGCTCTCGTTTTGCCTCAGAAGAAACACCTGTATCTAAGCAGGACCAAGAATGACTTGCAATCTATATGTAATGCCTACTTGCTTATTCAATAAAGTTAAGATATACATTCAATGTTGTGCTGCCTATGATAATTAGAATCAGGATGAATGAAAAAGTACGAACTGTGAAATGTCAAGGCAGGATATGAGAACATTCTAGGAGATGCTTCAACTGAACAGAAGTCCAAGAGTGATTTTATAAGGACCTAGTCAGGAAGTGATCATGAAATCATATTCAAAGACGTATACAGGCAGGAAGCATAAGGTTTCCTTGTAGTATTCTTTAGCACTGCTTGTCAGAGTAGTGGAGAGATGTTTGTAGGACTGAAAAGTCAGAAGGTTGATCTTCATGCTCCAGAGAAGCTGTTTCTATAGAAAAGGTGGGGTTTTTTTCCTTTTTCTTTTTTTAGCCAAGTGTAATGGTGCACGCCTGTGATCCTAGTACTTGGCAGACTGGGGCAGAAGGATCACAGGTTCAAGGCCAGCCTCAGCAACTTAGCAACACCCTTAGCAATTTACCAAGACCCTGTTTCAAAGTTAAAAATTTCAAAAGGATTGGGGATGTAGCTCGGAGATAAAATGCACCTGGGTTCAATTGCCAATACCAAAAAAGGAAGGGTGTTTATCTTGAATATGGTACTACAGCAAAAGGTCCTCTTCAAATGCTCAGAGGGGTAAACATCGGGAATAAGTAATAAATGGTTGTGGGTTATTATTCTCTGGAGGGCTTTCAAAGGAATCTCTCATCATGGGTGGGCTGACTTGAAGAGGAGGGGTAAACACTGTGAAAACCAGGTTATAAATGATGTGATTCAAAACCTGTCATAGCCATTGTATCCTTTGGAATGGTTTGGTCCAGCAATGAAATACATTGACTTTTTCTCCCCTGGAGATACAACAAGGCAATATCCTTAGTAGGGAGTCTGAAAACTATAGGACACATAACTAGGGGAATTTGAGCTTGATGCCAAGAGTTCAAAGGAAAATGGAAATCTGGAAATTGATATATATGCAGTGCATGTGACATGCTATATAGTTTTGATTTATAATAAAAAGAAAGCTATAGCCAAACATCCCATTTACAGACTGAATTTATTTAGATGTCGAGAGTCTCAATAGCCACAAATAAAATATTATTACAGCGAGTGTCCATTGCAGGGAAAACAACTTGCAAATACATGAATTATGCAAATCAGAACTTTGTTTCTAGTTCTTGGAAGTTAACCAGAGTTCAGTGTTTAGCTATGCTCCTGTTATGTCTTGGCTAATAGAAGTTCAGATAAATGTTTTTCACCTATAAGCAAAGTGAAGTCCAGCCAATATTTTACCTTTGATGTTTATGAGCAAAACATGAGAGCTATTATCATATTATTAGACAAAATAATAAATAATATGAAACCCTCAACTTCTCTACTTTGCTAAAGTCTCCCCCACTCAACATCCCCCAGCATGACTATTCTAGAAGCTGCTTTTGTAGGACACAATTATGAATTAAACATAGCTTCTGTCTTTAAGATCTCAATCTAGTGGGAGATATATACAAACAATTGTAATCTAAGGTAGAAAGAAACTGATCAGTGTCCTAAGAGTGATAAGGCCGGTGGGAGTTCTGAAAACATCACCTTTAGTTTCAGTGAGGTGAAATGGGAAGCAAGTATCAGTGTAGACTTGGAGGAGGTGACATTTGAACTGACATTTAAAAGGTAAGTAGAAGCTGGGTATGGTGGTATACACCTGTAATCCCAGTACTTGGGAGGCTGAGACAGGAGGATCACAGGTTTGAGGCCAGCCTCAGCAACTTTGTGAGACTCTATTTCAAAAGAAAAACTAAGCCGGGCATGGTGGCGCACGCTTGTAATCCCAGTACTTTGGGAGGCGGAGACCGGAAGATCCGGGTTCGCGGCCAGCCTCAGCTCTCTCTCTCTCTCTCTCTCTCTGTCTCTCTCTCTCTCTCTTGTCTCTCTCTCTCTCTCTGTCTCTCTCTCTCTCTACTTAGTGAGGCCCTCCGCAACTTCGTGAGACCCGGTTTCAAAATAAAGTATAAAAAATAGGGCCGGGGGTGTAGCGCGGAGGTAGAACGCCCCTGGGTTCAATCCCCGGTACCACACACACAAAAAAAAGAAAAACTAAAATAGGAATGGGGGTGTAGCTCATCGGTAGAATGTCCCTGGGATCAATCCCTAGTACTACAAAAAAAAAGGTAATTAGACTTAGATATTTGATGATTATATTCAGTCAGTATTTGAACCAGATAGATGTAGTCCCTATCCTCATAGAACCTATGTCTTTTTGAGGAGGGAGGAAGGAAGGAATGAGCAGAGGTACAAACTTGGAATTTCTTTGTGCATATACAGGGAATATCGAACAATTCAATTTAACTAGAGTGTAAGGTCCTTGAAAAGCAGCAGTTGTGTAATTGGAGCTTGATTGTGTAAGTGATAGGGAAATACAGAAGGGTTTTTGTGCAAGGAAATTATATGGCATACTTACAAAAGATGACTCTAGAAACCCTGTGTAGGACAGAGAGCGAGAGGAAAGAGGCTGCAGAAGGCCGACTTTCTTGGAGGCTATTGCAATAATGCTTTTGAGAAGTGTAGGCCCGTGTTGCAGTAGCATCAGCAGAACAGATGAAAGTGGCGTCTGAAGAACTGGCAAGCAGTTGGGTGTTGAGGGCACAGGGAAAGGGAAGAGTCAAATTTGACGCCAAGGTTTCACGCCCAAGTGACCGATGATCTCCCTTTAACAGAAAACTGGAACACAGAAGAGCTTGTCTCTCCAGTGGCACCATGGGTATGCACAGCTGCAGTTCCCACACTTGGTAGGATCCTATTATCTATACAGTTTGAATGGCTCGTACAAAGTAGCATCAAATCATAGAGACATAGAGCAGACAAGAGAACATGATTTCTGCACAAGAATTTATTCAGTAATATAGTGATTATGATAATAAGAGCAATGGTAAGTTCTCTAGGTTGCTTTCTTTTCTTCTTTTGTCCTTTCTTTCTCTTTTCTTTTCCTTCTCTTCCTTTCTTTTTAATAATACTGAAAGCCAGAAAAAAAATGAATGGCCGTTCAAAGGAAGAAAACTCTGACAAAGACTGAGCAGACATTAAAATGTCCTGACTCAGTTTGGGTCTCAGACTGACAGGAAAGAAAGGCCTCTAGATGGGGAAAGCTCTAATTAGTTTATAGCTGGGAATTTGGAAGTGTCTGGTTAATATTTTAAGCTGTACATTTAAGAGGTCCTTGAACAATTATTAGTCTCTAAAGGAACAGCAAATTTTCCCATTTTTGTATTTTTTTCTAGGAATCTCTTAGACTTCCCAACTGCAGCCAAGTCTCCTTATGTTAAATACCTTTCTACTCAAAGAACAGTTAAAAGATTGAGGCTTCTCTCCGCGGTCAACTGCTAGGTCATGGGTCACATGACACTGAATAGCTTTATTTTAGTTAATGTTAGTTTCTCCTGGAATGGAAATTGGTTTCTCAATCTGCTCTGACTCCCCCACACCCCCAATATTTTGTGTTACTTTCCCTCCATTTTCCTACAAAAACCCTAATATCACAATGAGAATTAAACTGAAAATACTTAAATACTCTGAGTTTTCTCTTTCAATAGTCTTTGGAAATCCATATAACAGTACAGTGGACTTTTTGACAGAAATCAAGGAACGGAGTGCTTTACCTGGCTGAGCAACTCACAGTGGCACTTGGGGGAAGTAGGGGAGGGGAAATGAAAGGGGTCGTGTACTAAGTGCCCCTAGCAGAATTCAGTGTAATGCTAAAAATGAAAGTGTCTTACAGATGTCAGTGACTTTCTGACTCCGGAGCATCTGTGATAGAAAGCTGACTTGCTGTGACCTCGTATCGCACAGTGCTCTGGACTTCTGAAAAGGACTTTCACTTTTCACATCCATTATTCCATCATCTCATTTCCTCGCAGTCTACAAACATCCTCAAGTTTCTGCTGCCCTATCAAACAACCATCTTCCCAAGGAGGTCTCCCTCAAGTCTACCAATGACCACCTGACACATGTTATGAAGGCCTCTGAATCTTTGTCCTGTTCACTTGCCCCCATCCGTGTCGTCCTGCAAGACACCTAGCCCTGTGCTCTTCTACCTCTCAGGACACTCATCAGTCCCCTTTATTAGTGGCTGTCTTCGCATGTGCCCTAAGAGTATGCATCGATCCTGATTGTCTTCATTTGCCCTCCCCCAGGTCATCTTAGTCACATCCATGACGCTGACTTCTTTCAAGCAGATGAGTCTGAGATCTCTCCTGCACCCCAGAACCACCTTCCCACTGAAAACGAACATTCCCAATCAAATGTGTCCTCCAGCAAACTTCAGTTTTCCATCCAGGTGGTGTGTCTCATTGGCACTTATCCTTTTGCTAATTTCTAAGGCTTGAAACTCCTGAAGCATCTCGTATTATTCCCTCTCCCCTAATATCCAGCCGGGCATGGAAGTTGGTCTCCCTGTTTCAGTCTCTTTCCTTTGCAACCTATACTTCACACTGTTAGAGAGAGCATGCTAAATTGCCTTTCTTGGCCCTCTAAAAATCTTTGATTATTCCCCTTAAGCAAGGAAAGCTAGGTGCGGGCACAGTGGCACATGCCTGTTATTTCTCAGAACTTGGGAAACTGACACAAGAGGATCACAGGTTCAAGGCCAGCCTCAGCCAATTAGTGAGATCCTCAGAAACTTAGTGAGCCCCTGTTTCAAAATAAAAAATAAAAAGGAGCCAGGCATGGTGGTGCACACCTGTAATCCCAGTGCTTGGGAGGCTAAGACAGGAGGATCACAGGTTCGAGGCCAGGGTGCAGTAATTTAGTAAGATCCTCAGCAACTTAGTGATACCCTGTTTCAAAATTAAAAAATACATAAAAAGCCTGGGGATGTAGCTCAGAGATATAATGCCCCCGGGTTCTACCCTTAGTAACAAAACAAATAAAACCAAAATCAAAGAAAGGAAAGCTACGATGGCCCTCACAGGTCCCAGGAGCAGACACGAGCATAACTTTCAAGCCTCTTCTCCATCTCTCCAGCCCTGCTGCACTGTCATTTGTCATGGGAGCATGGCAATGACAAACAAGCACATGATCACATCCTCAAATGCTCGTATGTCTTTGTGCCATTACACACTCGTGCAGTTCAATATGACTGATCTGGCCTCACAGCCCAGCCTCACCCATTTTCTCCTTTTAATCCTTCAAGGACCAATGCTGCCTTTTGAAGCCTTTCTTAATTTTCCTGCCCCCATTAAAATAAATTGTGTTATCTATGCTCCCGCAGCAATTCGTCCACACCTCTATTATGGTCTTTATTTCGCTCTACTGTAGTTGGTTGACGGTGTCCTTGACTTCCACTAGAGTTGGTTTGCTGTAAGTTCCTTGATGCTGATGCCTGTCTCATTCATCTCTGGGCCTTTACACAGAGCAATTGCTCAATGAATTAATGTGTAGTGTCAACTCTCAGGGAATTAAACAAATGAAAAGGAATGTTTGGTACAGGGAATGGAAAATCATAGTTAATTTCCTCATCCAGGTGAGCAATATAGCCTTCATCACTGTCCTAGGAACTGAGGACTTGCCTAAGGTCAGGGATGAGGACAAGCTCCCCAAACCGGATGGCTGCAAGTTGACATTAGAGGAGTACTTTCAGCAGTGGATGACTGATGGAAGACAAGCAGGAAGGTTTTTTCCTCCAAGGTCAAGCTTTTAACAAGTGTCTGCAACGTACACTGAGGGGTTTGGCTGAACTCCAATTATGCTAATATGTTTTATATATGGGCCTACAGCATCCAGGGACCACCTCCCTAAACAATTTAATAAGTGTAAATATCAAGGCAGAGTTGTAAATGTGGAATTTATTTGTAATGTACCAACCTTGTTATTATCAAATGTCATTGGGTATAAGTCATGGCAATTAGGCTTCTGGCTTTTTATTACATTTACTTTACTTCTTAAAAGTGAAGTATATCCCCAGAAGCTTCCCCTATTCTGCCCTGTCTAAGAAACCTAGCCCGACTGTGTGTTCTGGAGTCATAGAAGGCAGGAACTTTAGGGTCACAGGATTAATGGGCATCCCTGGTAAGAAAGACCACATGGCTCATTGACTAGACACAGAGGCTTTACTGTGTGCATCATCCGTTCAAGTGTGAGACCTTGAGGGGTTCTCCATATAAGAGATTTCATGATCTAAAACAGAACTGTTAGTTGAGCTTGCGGCCATACGCCTGTAATCCCAGTACTTGGGAGGCCGAGACAGGAAGGTCGCAGGTTCGAGGCCAGCCTCAGCAACTTGGTGAGACCCTTAGCAACTTAATGAGACCCTGTTTTAAAATAAAAAATAAAATAGGGCTGGGGGTGCAATTCAGAGGTAGAATGCCCATGGGTACAACTCCTAGTTCCAAAAATAAAAACAAAAATAAATTGGACTTCAAAATAAACAAACGTAAATTTCTGTTATTCAAAAGATACTTTTAGGAGAATAAAAAGGAAAGCTAAAATTCAGGTGTGGTGGTGTATGCCTGCAATCCCAGTATTTGGGAGACTGAGACAGGAGGATCACAGGTTCCAGACCAGCCTCAGCAACTTAGTGAGACCCTCAACATCCTAGAGAGACCCTGTTTCAAAATAAAAAATAAGCTGGGCGTGGTGGGGCACGCTTGTAATCTCAGTACTTGGGAGGCTGAGACTGGAGGATCACAGGTTCGTGGCCAGCCTCAGCTACTTAGTGAGGCCCTCCGCAACTTAGTGAGACCCTGTTTCAAAATCAAAGAATAAAAACTAGGGCTGGGGGTGTAGCTCACAGGTAGAATTCCCCTGGGTTCAATCCCCAGTACCACACACACACACACAAAAATAAAATAAAAAAGAGCTGGGGGTGTAGCTCAAAGGTATAATGTCCTTGAGTTCAATCCCCAGTGCCCAAAATAAATAAAATACAGAATTTTTTCTCCCTCTTCCCTCCCACCATGTGGATGCATGGGTGGCCCTGTCATGGAGAAGCCATCATACCCTTGATTGCCAGCTTGATTGCCAGCTTGGCACCATACAGTCCAGAGCCACCTCTTAAGTGATCTAATTGGAAGGTGAAAGTGAGGAGAAGCAGGACTGATTTTTCTTATTTGGACCAAAAGGATATTAATTATACCCAGCCCCTAATCCCTATTTCACAGACCCTTACTCCTCCCCACTTCTCACTAAATTGCATCGACCACTCAGAAGGGGAAAGGCAGGGGGATCTCTCAGTCCATATACATAAACATTCCTCTTTTCTTTCCGAGGAGTCCTAGTCCTGCTGTAGGTTTCTCTGGTATCAGACAGGAAACCTGCCAGGTCACAGAAATCTGTTGGCAAGTAGATGTCTTTAGGGGACTCGAAAAGTGTGCTGCTTTCAAAGTTTCCTTGAAAGAGAATACCCAAAAAGAAACAAAAAAAAGAGTATCCTTGCACCTAGGAAGTACTTTAGGAATCTTATTTCCTCGTTTTGGTGTATGATCTGACAACCATATTAACAATGAACTATTCATCTCTTCATTTGTTCCACAAACATCCACCAAGCATCTACTGGGTGCCAGGCATTGTGCCAAGTACTATCGAATAGTGAGGGAAAGTAGACCTGTGCCAGGTCTTCATGAGCTTTACAGTCAGTGGGAAACAAATTAGCATATTATTATAATTGTGCTGAGCACCCAAGAAGGAATGAATATGGAAACTATAAGAGAAAATAATGGTGTAGGTGTGCCTATGTGTGATGGGGAGGGAAGGTACCTAAGATGGGCCTGAAGGGCCTTTCTGAAGAAGTAATATTTAATGGGAGACCTAAGGCATGAGAAGAAGTTAGCCAGGTGAAAAATGCATAATTGTGTAAAATCATTGTAAACGTAATAATGATCACACAATGTTGTCTTATATTTTGGGTACTGGGGATTGAACCCAGAAGCATTCTACCTCGCAGCTACACTCCCCAGCCCATTTTATTTTTTATTTTTTTTATTTTTGGGATTACAAGCATGTGCCACCATGACTGACTGTTGTAGTATATTTATCAGCTTTTGCTTTGTTATGATCATGAACAACCCCGAACCTCAATTACCATAACGAAGGTCAATTGTGGCAGCTACAGGTCATTTGTGGCTCTGCTTTATGTATATATATATTTTTTCATTCTAGAATCCTAGCTGAAGGAGGAGCTCTTATTTTAGACAAACAAATCCTATGGTAGAAGCCAGGTGTGGTGGAGCATGCCTCTAATCCCAGTAATTGGGAGGCTGAGACAGGAGAATCATAGGTTCGAGGTCAGCCTCAGCAACTGAGCAAGACCCTCAGCAACTTACTGAGACCCTGTTTCAAAATAAAAATATAGTTGGGCGTGGTGGTGCACACTTGTAATCCCAGTACTTGGGAGGCTGAGACAGGAGGATAGCAGATTCGAGGCCAGCCTCAGCTACTTAGTGAGGCCCTCTGCAACTTAGTGAGACCCTGTTTCAAAATAAAGAATACAAAATAGGGCTGGGGTATAGCCTGGAGGTAGAATGCCCCTGGTTCAAACCCCAGTAACACAAAATAATAGATAAATGAATGAATAAATAAATAAATATATAAAATAGGGCTGGGGGTGTAGCTCAGAGGTAGAATGTCCCTGGGTTCAATCCCTAGTACCACAAAAACAAAACTCCTATGGCAGGGGGAAAGAGCAAAAACTGCTGAACCATGCCATGGGTTTAAAACTTCTGATCATATGTGGTGGAGGTTGCTTTGGCACATATTCTGTTGGCCAGAGCAAGTCCTCTGACCAAGCCATATCAGTTTATCAGGGCAACATAGCAGGAGGCAGGGATGTCATCTTTAATGAGAAGAGAGCATTAACACCTGGAAACATAACACAGTTTACCACAACCCTTGTCTGAGTTCCACCTCTATCTCCACTGATACATATCTTTAACATTTTACTGCACATCCCAGGGCCTCAGTTTTCTCATCTCTAAAAAAAGATGTTTAAAATAACTGAAGAGAAACCAAGACAGTTTTTCCCAGGTGGAGGCTGGCCCTCAATTTAGGAAGCAGTGTGGGGGAACTGAAAGTATATCATCTGAAGTCTAAGGTTACTCTACATTTCCCCTTGAGATGTTGCTTTCAATTATAGTGTCTCATGGTTTGGATATAGAATGTCCCCTGAAAGAGCTCATGTATTGATGTTTGAAGTTGATATAATTAAATCATGAGGGTTGTAATCTCATCAGTGGATAAATCCATCATGATGGATTTATTGGCTGGTAACCTAGGAAGTTTGGGTGTGGCTGGATGAGATAGACCACTGGATCACTGGGGTGTGTCCTTGGGGACTGTGCTTGTGTCCTTGAATCCCCTTGCTTGCTCTCTCTTGCTTCTGACCTCTATGATGTGAAATCTGAGTCCCTTGTGTGCTCTCTCAGCTCCCACGCCATGCTCTGGGCTCCACCAATGTAACCAGGCCTAACATGGACTGAACCCTTGAAATCTCCAGAACTGGGAGCAAATAAATCTTCCTTCCTCTAATTTGTGGTGGCCAAGTGTTTTGGATTACAGCAGTGAGAATGTTGACTAAAACATGGTGACAGAAAGAAAGCAAGTTTTGGCATGCAACTTTGGTCACTAATGAGGTATATTGTTTCAGGGCCATGAGTTTCCCTTGGTTCTTGACTCCCCAAAAGAAAGATTTCATTCAGGGGATGCAGATGGGGTAAGCATGACAGCTTTAATGGGTAGGTTCAACAGAAGGGTCACAGAGCTGGTTAGTCCAGGAGAGGAATAAAAGAGAGAGGGGTCCAGTCTGCCACATGGTGAGTTTCTATATTGTCCAGAAATCCCATCTCTCCTCATGCATAGTAATTTGGGGCAATTACTTTTGGGTTTTGCGGTATCGCTTAGTACAACTGCACACTGACTGTGTCATGGGAAATCTAAAGCTGCAATTTAATAGGCTGGAAGACTCTGACTACGGCTGGGCAGGGCGATCCCCATATCTCTTCTCAGGAAGGCGCCTTCCTGTTCCCTTTTCCCTGTCCTGCTTATTTATGGCTAGGTACTTAACAGTATGACCTTTGCCCAGTGACTTAAACTCTCTGAGCCTTGGACTATTATAAGGATTATGTAAAATAATCTACAGAACAAAAGCATTTTGTGCCAGGCACAGTGGCACACACCCGTAATCCCAATACTTGGGAGGCTGAGACAGGAAGACCTCAGGTTCGAGGCCAACCTCAGCAACTTAGCAAGACCTTTAGCAACCTAGTGAGATCTTGTTTCAAAATAAAACATAAGAAGGGCTGGGGTGTAGTTCAGAAAGTGCAGAAAGTACTGTAGTGTAGAAAGACCCTGGGTTCAATCCCTAGTACCACACACAAAAAAAGAATGAGAACATTTTGTGTATTATAATGTCACACAAATACCAACCGTTATTATAATGATGTGACTAAATAATCACCTCTTGTAATATCCTAAAATCTGTCTCTCATACTCTCAGTCCCACGTTTTGTTCAGCCACCTTGAGCTCACCATACCAATAATTGAAATTATCTTCTTTTCCAGGCAATCCCCACCGAGCTCCTCGCCAGACTTCATTACGTTTCTTACTAGCACTGACATGCTTCTAATCACCAGGGTTGGAGAAGTTCAAACTATCTCTGGCACCACCCCCCACTCAGTTCTATCACTTCTTCTCTCATAGTATTGTTTATATTTATGTATTTTTATTAAATCAAAGCCACCACCCAAGCTGAGAACCTAGAACCTCACTCATTGATCACTACAATAGCTACTCTTCCTGCCTATACTCTCTCCCCTTTCCAAAGCAGCTTTCTGATCATTTGATTCTCACACTTGAAGCACTGCAGTGGCATACCAGTGAATACAAAGCTAAAGTCCAAACTCCGACTGAGTAGCCAACACCTTCCACAGTTTGACCTAGCCCATATTTTTCAACCTCTCTTCCCACACTTAGCCAAATACCCTCTATTACAGCCATACCGACCCAAGTCACCATTCTTTGCAGATCTCTATCTACAGATCAGCATTGTTCAGGAGACATCTAATGCAAACAACAGATGTGGTTTCAATAATTGAGCAGCTACATCAAAACAAAACAAAAAGAGAAACAAAGAAAATTTATTTGAATATATTTCATTTAACCCAACATATCCGAAATACTGTCTGTCCTTTTAACATGTAATCAATATAAAAATTACTGATGACAAACTATATTCATTTTCATACTACATCTTCAAAAATCCATAAGTACTTAATACTTACAGCAAATTTCAATTTGTACCCACTGCCCACATTTCCAGTGCTCAAGAGCTACATATGGCCAGTAACTACAACCCTAGATGGCAGAGATCTGGTCCCTACCCTGTGGCTCTAGGCAAGCTCTGTTCTCTGCTTGACATGACTCCCACTCAAACTGTCACCTGGAGAAATGCTACCATTCAAAGTCCCAGCTTCATAGCCTATATACTCTAAGGATTCTTCCCAGACTCAGCTAAAATTCATGTTTACTACCATATCCATTATTCATTTATTTATTTGGTATTGGGGATTGAACCCAGGGGCGTTCAACTTCTGAGCTATACCACCAGCCCTATTTGTGTTTTATTTTGAAACAAGGTCACTGAGACTGGCCTCAAACCAGTGATCCTCCTGTCTCAGCCTCCCAAGTATGGGGATTATAAGTGTGTGCCACCATGTCCGACTCCATACCCATCATTTTATTATATATTTTTAAATGTTTTGAGTAGAAAATACATTCATTTGTTTCAAGCTCAGGTTGGGTGCCGATTGCTATGTATGTATATTACTATGCCCTCTACCCTAGCCACTCTGTTTTGTTTTTGTTTTTGCGGTACTAGGGATTGAACCCAGGGGCATTTTACCTCTGAGTTACACCCCCAGCCCTATTTTTTATCTTTATTTTGAAACAGGGTCTTGCTAAGTTGTGGAGGGCCTCACTAAGTAGCTGAGGCTGGCCAGGAACCTGTGATCCTCCGGTCTCAACCTCCCAAGTACTGGGATTACAAGCGTGCGCCACCACGCCCGGCTTACCCTAGCCACTCTGATTTCCTTCCCTAGAGGCAACTAAAGTTATTCGATTTTGTGCATCCTTGCACATAGATTTTACATTTATATATAAAACATTTGAAAGCATACATTTTTTTCTTTTTCCCTTTTTTTCCCTGTGGTACTGGGGAAAGAACCCAGGGGTGCTCTACTACTGAGGTGCATCTCCAGGCCTATTTTTTAAATTTTTCAAATAGGTCCTCCCTAAGTTGCTGAGGTTCTTGCTAAATTGCTGAGGCTGGCCTTGAACTTGTGATACTCATGTTTCAGCCTTCAAGTACTGGGATGACAGGCATGTGCCACCATGCCTGGCTAAAAACATATACAAACACAAATTTCTTCTCCCCATTTTTTTTTGTGGTACTGGGGATTTAACCCAGGGACATTCTACCTCCGAGCTACATCCCCATCCCTATTTTATTTTTATTTTGAAACAGAGTCTCATTAGGTAATGAGAGTCTCACTATTTGCTGAGGCTGTCCTCGAACATGCAATTCTCCTGTATCAGCCTCCCAAGTACTGGGATTACACGCATGCACCACCACACCTGGCTCTTCTCCCCATTTTTTAAAACAAATGACAGTATACTAAACATACCATTTTGTTTCAGAGTTTTGCACACAATAGTCTACCTTATAGCATTTCATATGGAACATATATAAAGTGTTCTATCGAACTTTCTACTACATATTAAAGATCATTTTATTCATGTCTATCTCCCTGACAAGGCTTTTAATTCTTAGATGGTATAGATTTTGTCTTTTCTGTATCCTTGCAGAGCTCTGCGTCTTGGACTCTGGCACTATACATAATGCTCAGTAAATGTTTGTTAAATTAAATGGCTCAAACTGTTACCAGATTAATCTTCCTGAAATGCTCTTTTGCATATGGCAACCCCACCCACATGAAAACATCATTAACTTCTAATTGCCCACAGCATACAATTTACATTCAAGCACAGTCAGGCCCAACTTTCCTTTCTGGACTAATCTCACTTAGAAATTCACCCTTTGCTTTAACCAACAGGTCTCCTCACTAGAGCTTTGCCACTGGTTGGTATGCATGATTCTCTCTCTCCTTATTTTATTGTAATATCTTCCTTTCTAGGCTATAAGTCCCTGAAACAGAGGAGGTGTCTAATGCCTTTATTTATCCTACAACAGTGCCTACAACTTGGTAATGCTTACTGCATACTTGATAGGCTTGTAAATATCTCTCTCCAGGCTTTCTTCCCTCCTTCCTCTCCCTTGGGCCTGGCCTGCCCCAGGCTGGAACATAATTGCCCAGTTTCTACATTTCCTTTTGGCAGAGACAGAAGATAGTTTGTGTCTCTAATACATTTTTATTTTTAAATCATCCTTTCCTCATTCAAGTGATTCTCAAGCCAGAGAAGTTGTAGACAGAAGCAGAGACAAGGGTCAAAGCTCAAAATAAGCATAGTTCCTGTGAAGGGAGTTTTTCTTCCCTTTTTCACACTTTTGTCTAAAATTCCATTTATTTAAATCTGAAATCACTGGCTTTTCATATGTCTCAAACAATGGAAGCCGCTTTGAGATTCACATCAAAAGCCAATATGGCACTACCATGGCTGGCTAACACTTCAATAAAGCCCAGAAGTACTTAAACAGTATCAGCTCAAAGATGGGAAGTGTTACAATAGCTACCACTTAGTGAGCACTGTGTGGCCCATGATATTCAAAAGCTCTACACTTCATTTCATTTCATCCTCACGGCCATCCTGAGATAGGCTTTTTTAATTCATATTTTACAAATGAATCAACTGAGGCTCAGTTGGGGTAAGTATCATGATCAAGGTGTCTAATAGTAAGTGGTAGAGGTGGAATTTGAATGCAGACAATATGGCTGCAGAACACACATTCTTACCTCTAGGCATATTTTCTCCCCTAGCACTTGAGAAAGCCACTGCCTTTCTGGTGTGTGTCACTTGAAATCTATTAATTATTATTATTATTATTATTATTATTTGTGGTATTGGGAATTAAACCCAGGGCATTCTACCTCTGAGCTACACCCTAGCCCTATTTTATTTTTTATTTTGCAACAGAGTCTCACAAAGTTGCTGAGGCCATCCTCAAACCTGTGATCCTCCTGTCTCAGCGTCCCAAATACTAGGATTATAGGCCTGCACCACCACACCCAACAAGATCTATTATATTTGAATCAGGGGCCCTGTTGGGGGCCAGCTGTGGTTGCAGGGGAGGTTTGGGTGGTAAGATCCCCAGCGAGAAGAACGCACGCAAAGTCGCCATCTGGAGGAGAACAAGAGCAGCTTTATTTTACAGACCCATCCCTTAGATAGAGTTCCAGGCAAAATGGCACACGTTACACCAACTGAATGTGCACATATGTATAGCATATTACCTAGTCATGCTTACATAACTATATACATATCTGTGGCTGCTCGAGATGAGCGCACATCTGCGGCTACGTGGGATGAACAGGGTCATGTCCTCACTACCCACCTGTACTTCCTCTGGGCTCCCACAGAACCTTTCTGGGGCACAGGTGTCAGCAGCCACATCTCTGCATCCCTTTTATTTCCTTTGCCCTTCACTTGGTCCAGGAAAAACTGTGCTGCTTTTCTATTGAGCCCCTTCATGCTTTCATTGCTAGACCTAAGGAAGCCTCTTTATCTAGACTTTCTATCTAGAGAATCCCTCGCTACTCAAAATAGGCCCTCTGCTCCAGAAGCATCAGCATCACCAGGGAACGTGTTGGAAATGAAGCAGCTCAGGCATCTCCTAGACTACTGCATCAGAATCTGCATTTTAAAAGATGCGGGGGAGATTTGTGTGCCCATTAAAGCTTAAGAAGCGCTGCTCTCCATCTTCTGGAGTGTTCCCTTAGTAATTCCTGGCTGAAGTGTTCTGGACACAGAAGTCTAAAATCTATGGCTTGAAAGGGAGGGAATCATTTAAGTTGCTTCCTGTTCTGTGGCCTTGAGGAACTCCAATCAGTCAGAGACCATGCTAAGGGTAGGTCTTGTAGCCTTTCGAATAAAAAATATGTGGGTGAAATGAAGACATCCTTCATTCATACTCTCTTGGTGCCTCACACTGCCACAACACAGATCCTTTCTTTTACATAATGGGGACATTTTAAATTCAAAGCGTCGGAACCTTTGAGAATAGATAATCCTTTAAAAATTAAGTTTATCTTTATTTACAAACCTCCATTTATTTGGTGGTGACAATGGGATTAAAAGAACCTGCCTCTGAAGGCGTATAGAGGAATGATTAAGTTAATTTACAATAATTGCTTTAATCTTGATATATTGAATTGTAGTGTCTGACTCTGAGCTCTCTCGATGTGAGGTAAAGAGAAATATATCACCATATTGTATAATGTACCTCTGAATCACGGGGGAAATTCTGCCTTACAGCGCTGGGCTGTCATCACATTATCTACGTGATACACGGGGACAGATTTGGAAGTGGCTCCTCACTCTACCCTCGACATCTAATTGCCACTGCTTTAAGATAGAAAGCCCATTTCAGAAGCTGAGCCATTAGCAGCTATTAATTCCTTAATGCGAATAAATTGTCCAGACTGGAACTTAATTGGGGAAGGCACTCAGGACACAGAACAAGAGAGTATGAAGGAAGCCGGGCATGGTGTCACACACCTGCAATCCCAGTACTTGGGAGGCTTAGACAGGAGGATAGCAGGTTCGAGGACAGCCTCAGCAACTTAATGAGACTCAGCAACCTAGTGAGACCCTGTTTCAAAAATAAAAATAAAATAGGGCTGGGGGTGTAACTCAGAGGTAGAATGTTTCTGGGTTCAATCCCCAGTGAGAGAGGGAGAGATAGATAGAGAGACAGAGAGATAGAGAGAGAGAGAATATGAATATCAATGAGAATAAAGAAGAAGCAGAAAGACGTTGAGACCTAGGAAGGCCAGCTTTGTTCCCTTCCCCATCATGGTTCAGGGCAGTCCAGCTGGCTGCAGCTTCCAAAGAATCCTATGATTTTGCACCTACACTTCTCCAGGAAGCACCCAGAGTAGGAAGATCCGTGGTATTTACGATGATGTGAGCTATTTCTTTTTGCTCCTGGCACCCCTGCCCATCCTTCCTGCCTTGTGGTTGCCTGCTTCTCTCCTGGATGGGACAGCCTGGGTCACATCTGGTTTTGCTTTTGCCTTTTGGGTGACACAAATATGAGCCACTGATTAAGAGGAAGGTCCCAGACGGGTATGGTGGCGCATGCTTGTAATCCCAGTACTTGGGAGGCTGTGACAGGAGGATCGCCAGCCTCAGCTACTTAGGGAGGCCCTCCGTAATTTAGTGAGACCCTGTTTCAAAATAAAGAATAAAAAATAGAAATAGGGCTGGGGGTATAGCTCAGAGGTAGAATGCCCCTGAGTTCAATCCCCAGTGCTAAAAAACAAAAAGAAAGAAGAAAAGAAAAGAGGAGAGTCCCCTAGTCACAACTGTAGCCCTTTCAAATGAGAAGCATGGGATTGCATTGAAAAGGACTCAGAGCTCTCTAAGACATTTGGTTGATAGATATTGTCCCATTCTTTTACTTTTATAGAAACTACACTCTTCATCTTTTGCCCTCTGTGAGCTCTGCCCCATCCATGGTTCCAATCTCAAAGTTTTCCGAAGGGCTCTGGCCAAATGTGACATATAGTTCATCATAATCTGATGCCTGGTCTACGGCCTCAAACAATAGGGAAAAGATGATCACTGTATGCATGTGACATTTGTGTATCAATCTCCAGATTTGGGCAAGAAATATTGAAAGTTAAAAAAAAGAACCAGCTGGGTGTGGTGGCACACGCTTATAATCCCAGTTGGGAGGCTGAGACCGGAGGATCCGGGTTCGCGGCCAGCCTCACCCACTTAGTGAGGCCCTCTGCAACATAGTGAGACCCTGTTTCAAAATAAAGAATAAAAAATAGGACTGGGGTATAGCTCGGAGGTAGAATGCCCCTGGGTTCAATCCCAGTACCGCAAAAAATAAAAAAGAACCAACTGCTTTTGAATTGGAAACAAAGTCCTTGGCAGCTAAAAATATGGCACTGCAGCCCACTTTCAACAGCAGAGGGCATTGTGTGTTGGGCTCGCTCGGTGTCAAGACTTTAAAGAGAGGCATTATCAGCAAGAAGCAGATGTGGATCATTATTATTAAGATTTCCATACGCGAACTTCCTTCTGAGGAGCTTAGCATTCTACATTGATCATCTCACTTCTCCTTTCGGGCTTTTGATTACCATGGGGGGTTGGGGGGTTAGAAGGAGTTGACACACAGCGCACACCCTTTAAGGATTCACAAAACACTTTTATATCTAGCATCTTGTTTGCTCACAAGTCTGTAAAGTCTACAGAGGTTCTCAAGCCCTGTTTGTGAAAATGCAGCATTTGAAAGCCAGGGCTTCAGGCTACAGTGGCCTCTCTCTTTGCACTACATCCCAAATGCCTGCAGGGCAGCAGCTTTGGCCCCGTGGTTGCTGGCCATGGCATTTGCTGCAGATACCATTGGCTGTTCTTTAATTCCCAACCATGTGTGTGGGGGGTAGCGATGTGCTTCAGAAGAGGGTGGGGGCTGGGCGTGGTGGCACACGCTTGTCATCCCAGTACTTGGGAGGCTGAGACCGGAGGATCGCGGGTTCTTGGCCAGCCTCAGCTACTTAGTGAGGCCCTCCGCAACTCAGTGAGACCCTGTTTCAAAATAAAGAATAAAAAATCGGGCTGGGGGTGTAGCTCCGAGGTAGAATGCCCCTGGGTTCAATCCCCAGTACCGCAAAAAAAAGAGGGCGGGGGCCAGAGCCTCCTCCTTCCCTGCCTGCATTAACACTTTATTTTTAAACTCTGACTCCTTATTGACGGTTTCCAACCCTAAATGCTTTGTTTCTGTATCTGTTTCCTTTCCTCCAACCCCAGGTAATATTTGAGCCTCTATGGTTCTCATAGGTATTTATACCTAAATTCAAAAGGGTTTCTTGACTTGTTAAACTGATGCACCTTTCTTTTTTCTTCATTTGTTATTATTATTTTTTGGTACTGGAGATGAAACCCAGGGGTGTTCTACCTCTGAGTTACACCCCCAGCCCTATTTTGTGTTTTATTTATTTCTTTATTTTTGTAGTACTGGGGATTGAACCCAGGGGCATTCTACTTCCGAGCTACACCCCCAGCCCTATTTTATTCTTTTTTATTTTGAAACAGGGTCTCACTAAGTTGCTGAGAGCCTCACTAAGTAGCTGAGGCTGGCCGCGAACCCAGATCCTCCAGTCTCAGCCTCCCAAGTACTGGCATTACAAGCTTGTGCCACAACACCCAGCCTATTTTATGTTTTATTTTAAAGCAAGGGACTCACTAAGTTGCGAAGGGGTTCGATAAGTTGTTGAGGCTGACCTCGGACCTGTGATTCTCCTGTGTCAGCCTCCCAAATACTGGGATTACAGATGTGTGCTGCCACCATGCCCAGCTACTGATGCCCCCTTCTGATGAGAATCGCTCATGTCCTGACTTTTTCCCTCTCTCTCCTCTGCCCCTTGCATAGACATTGGGGCGTGAGTGCATACCTAATTGAGAGTTCAGCTCCTGGTTTGGATAACCACCATTTTATCACTACCAGCAACTATATGTTTACCTATCTATTTCCTGTCTTAAGAAACCAATATGTTTACTTTTTCCCTGCTACATGAGATATATATATCTATATATATATGTATATATATATGACATATATATATATATACATATATATATATCACACGTGTGTGTGTGTGTGTGTGTGTGTGTGTGTGTGTGTGTATTGGTGGTACTAGGGATTAAACCAAGGGGGACTCCACCTATGAGCTACATCCCAGCCCTATTTTGTTTTCTATTTTGAAACAAAGTCTTGCTAAGTTAACATGTGCTGGCCTCGAACCTGTGATCCTCTTGTCTCAGCCTTCCAAGCACTGGGATCATAGGCCGGTGAGATGGCATAATATTGATATGATCTTTCTAGCTATTTTCTCTTCTACCCTCATTCTGAATACAGCTCCTGAGACACACTTTTCTGTTATTATCAGGTTTTATTACATTTATAACTGTTTCCATGTCTGTCCCACTACACTAAGACCTCCTTCAGGTATGTAACCTGGCTAATCTCTGTATTAGAAGGTGCCAAACAGAGTGCCTGCTGTGGAATTTGTTGAACAAATGAATGAATAAACAGTGCTAGAAGAGGACATATTCGATGCTGCTGCATCATTTTCCCCAGGTCTTGTTGTTTTTTTCTTTTAGCAAAAGTACAAATTAGAAGTGTTTATAAGTCTTTAACACCCGGCTGTGGATAGTGTCAATGAAAATGACAAGAATTCCCTTCTCTGTTCCCCCATTCTGTCTATTACCCCATGGAATCTGTACTGCTCAGGTTCTATATGTCTCTGCTTGATTAATTATACACTTCTTTCTTCGTCTTGTATGTTTCAACTGACAGTAATTGCCACGAATTGAATGCATGACCTCTAAGACTCAAAGAATACTAAGAAAGGGCTGGTTTCACACTCTAATCTGCTGTCATAATAATCCTCAAGGGGGTTAATTCAGTAACTTAGAACAAGCTGCCATGTCAAAATAAAGGTTCAGATCAGCTCCAGCGGTCAGCCTACCATTTGCAGCTGAAATTGAAATCACCTTCATATTGTTAGTCTTTTACATTCCAATTATATCCATTAGGCCCATGCATTACAAACTATCCAGAGTGGAAAACCAGGTGCATTGCTTTGTTTTGCTTACTTTTAATTCCAATCTTTCAAAACCTGTGTAAATACAGTAAAAATAAATGACCAGACAACAATAAAGGGAAAAGTCATAATAAAAGTCCCATTTTTACCAGGTATGGTGGTGCATGCCTGATATCCCAGTAGTTGGGAGGCTGAAAGAAGAGGATCCAGGATCAAGGCCAGCCTCAGCAACTTAGCAAGACCGTCAGCAACTTGGGGAGACACTTTCAAAAATAAAAAGGCCTGGGGGTATAGCTCAGAGGGCAAATGCCCCTAGGTTCAATCCCTAGTACCAAAAGAAAAGCCTCCATTTTAAAATTAACATCAACAGACATAAAAAATACTCTGTGAACTTGCTGTAAGGTTCCTGAATGCATACTCTCCACAAGTACAATTTCCTCATCGTGGACCACCGGTAATCTACAAAGCAAGATCGAGGAGCACTGCATAAGTTTGTGTGCCTATCCAGGACTTAGCTGAGCCTTATTAAGGCCTGAATTGTCTTTGGATCCCCAGGGCCTAGCCTCCATCCTGCATAATGATTATCAGGCCCAAGTGAATGCAGGCTCCCTTCTTTAAAGAACTAGCAACCCTTGAGGACATGAGTTAGAACTAATATGAGTGACCTAGCACTAACTAAAGGTGCAATCTCTAGAGAGGGATTTAAGTTAAAAATCTGGTTTTAGCCACTCATCAGCTGTGTCACCTTGAGCCTCGCTTCTATTTAACCCCTGCAGTTTCTTCATCTATAAAATGGGGATAATTGTGGTACTTATCTCACAGTGATGCTGTGAGGATTAAATCATGTGATTCATTGAAAATTCTTTGCCAAGTGCTTGGCACATAGTATAAACTCAGTAAGGTTCACTGTCATTGCTATATGACCATCCTAGTCCATTTGGACTGCTATAACAAAAAAACATAAACTGGGTGGCTTATGAACAACAGAAATTCATTTCTCATAGCTCTATAAACTGGGAAGTTCAAGATCAAGGTACTGGCAGATTTGGTGTCTTGTGAGGATCCACTTTCTGATTTAGAGGGGATACCGTCTTTCTGTTTCTTCACGTAGCGAAAGGGGTGAGCTAGTTGTCTGATCCTCATCATGAGGGCTCTGCCCTCAGGACCTATTTGACTCCTAAGATCCCCACCTCCTAATACCATCACTTCGGAGATTAAGATTTCAATATACAACAGAAACATTCTGATCAGGGCAGTAACTAAGTTAGGTTATGTCCCTTTCGTTTCATGAGAAAGGGAATTCTGAACTTGTATTCCACAGGCCGCTCGTCCCAGGATGATGGGATGATGCAAACTGCTTTAATTCAACGTATCTCAGGCTTGACAGGACCGTGCTCTAAAGTGTGCCATCCAACCTCTTTTCCCTCCTCCCATTCCAGGTGATTTCTCATTCCTCCAAACGAGGTGCCTGCAGCTTAGCAAATCAGACCACTGACTACTCTTTCCTTCCATTCAACTCACTAGTTCTTATATTTTTTGTGGGGGAGGATACAGGGGATTGAACCCAGGGGCACTCTACCTCCGAGCTACACTCCCAGCCCATTTTAGTTTTTGCTTTTAAACAGGGTCGTGCTAGGTTGCTGAGACTCTTGATAAATTGCTGAGGCTGGTCTCAAACTGTGATCCTCTTGTTTCAGCCTCCTAAGTACTGTGATTACAGCTGTGGACCACCACGCCCAGCTAGTTCTTACTTCTTTTTTTATTTATTGCATTTATTGGTGCATCGTAGTTATACGTTTTGATAAGTGTCAGGGTATCAGAAGCATTGCTCATTTAGCCCTCCCTCATATCCCACCCTATTCCCTCCCCCTTCCCTCCTTTCCGTGCTCAGCATAGTGATTGACTCCAATAAGTTTGTGTGTACACATCATGTGCATTAGTGTATTTCCCTCTTCCCCCCTCTCATCTCCCTCAGTTTAGGTCTCTTTCTTTGCTCAACTAAAGTTTTCTCCCTCTCTGTCTGGGGTTCCCTTTTAAGTCCCATTTTCCCTAGCTTCCACATATTGGGAAGAACATTCGACTTTTC
>PVJS01028603.1:0-25392 GCA_004027185.1 Glis glis | reverse complement strand
GAGAGAGAGACAGGGAGAGAGAGACAGGGAGAGAGAGACAGGGAGAGAGAGAGAGAGAGCTGAGGCTGGCCACGAACCCGCATCCTCCGGTCTCCGCCTCCCAAAGTACTGGGATTACAAGCGTGCGCCACCACGCCCGGCTGGTTGCACCTTCTTATTTTCCCCTTCCTCCTCCTGTGCATCCCCCCCACCACCATCCTGATGCTTGCTGAGTAGGTACTAGGTCATAGACACTGTTCTAAATGGCTTGCCTGGGCTAACTCAGTTACTCCACACAACAAAATTATGAGATAGGTACAATTAAGTATCACTTCCACTCCCCAGATGCAGAAATTGAAGCTAACTAGTAAGCCAAATGTCACAGAGATAGTAAGTAGTAGAACCAAGAGCCAAACCTGGGTAGTATGTCTCCGAGCTTCTGTGTTTAGCTTACTATAGTGCCGCTCTCAGTGGGCAGGTGACCAATACCCCAGCCCCCTCAACACACAGGTTAATTCAGGGCTGGACATGTAGCCCAAGAGGAGGGAAGATCCAGGTAGAGAGGTGTGCATGCCGTCCCTCTGCAGGGCTACACACCCACCAGGAGAAGACGCCTGGGCTTTAGGGGACATGACACCCAGGCACAGAGATGCAGCACTGATGATATTTCCTGAGTTCTGGTGTACCTGTCCCCAAATCCAATTTATCCAGATTGCTTTTTTCATGTGAGCCAATAAGTTCCCTTTGTTTGCTCAAACCAGCTATATTTGGATTTCTATCATGGAGAGAGGAAGAGTTATTGAGTGTTAGAGGGAAAAGCAGAATTTCAAAAAACTCCGGAGTAATGCTGGATGGCCACCTCCTACCTGTGTTTGCTGTAGCCCCCGAGGGCCATCCCCAAATGCAATTAGCCCTGCAAAAACGAGAGCATACATTCAGCTAAGCCACTAGCTTCTTGAAAATAAAATGTAAAAAAAAAAAATAGCCTTTTTTGAGGTGAGAGGATATGTTGGCCCGGAAACGTGCATTGATGCTTTAAATATGAACTTATAAATTCAAGTTTTATCTCAAGCAGGAAGGAACTAGAAATGAATTAGTGTTTCCCAGCCACTTGTTGCTGAGAGAGATCATCAACGCTTGGAAACCAATTATAACCACAACAGACCAGAAAAGGCACTTCCCAGAAAACATCTTCAGAGAGCTGCTAGACACCAGCAGAGGAGAAGTTATTTCTCATCTTCTTTTATTTTATTTAACTTAGTTTTTTCCTCAAGACCAAATTCTCCCAATTAAACATACACACGCACACACACACACACACACACACACACACACACACCCTCTAGCACCATGCAAAGGGCACGTGTTGGACATATAAAATCGACACGGCTCATTGTTTCCTTAGTCGTCATCCACAGAGTGCTTCCAGTTGGGATTATGGAGAAGGCCACATGGACGGCCAGGTGCCTGACACCGCGGAATTGCCTTGTTTCACGGGAGGGAATCGTGTTGTGTGCATCCTGAAAGCCCAGCACAACACAGTGCCTTTCAGACCGCAAAAAGTTAGCTAGCATTCATCAGGCAATTCCCACATTAGGGCTTTTAAAAGAAGTCCATGGTCATTATTTTGTTTAAACTTAATTTATCCTAATGAGATGAAGAGTCTTATCATCAGTATACCCATTTTACAGATGAGGAAACTGAGTCACAGAGCTGTTAAGTCATTTCAGTTGTCACCCTGATGTAAATGGGTGAAGCAAGGGCTTGATGAGTACTTAGCTCCCGAGGTTACACTGTTAGCCACTGTACTGTGCGGGCGCATCTTGTGGAAAGTGTCTACTAAATACATATATTTTTGGTCTGATCTCAAATTATTGAATTTAGCATGTGGCTCAGCTAATAAGAAAATAGGCCTTTTGTGTTATGAAAAAGCAAATTGCAACTCCAGGTTATAAGAAGAGGCCGACAGTCGAAATTCCTCCATCCTCCTGAGTCTTTGATTACCTCAAGACAACTCCAGGCTGCAGAATTACTCTTCTGTTATTAGCATGCTTTATAAAATATTTATTAAGAAAATTAATATATTTAAATTTGTTTAAAATTAAGCTGACCACTAATAGCTCTGCTCATCAGTAGAGAGTCTGTATATTATTCTACAGCTTAAGAATATTTTAATGGCCAATAAAATTGCTCCCTAGACCCTAGCAGTTTTCAGATTTTAAAATTATAGCTGAAGATACTGTTAATCATATCTAAATTACCAACTGTTTGCTATTGACCTCTAAATTGTTTAGTTGATCTTTACTTTTGAGAAAAATAATAAATATACATTCCCCAAAGGTACACTCTATGCGGGATTGGTATACTTTATATACTTGCATATACATTTAACACATAGGTTGCTGTATAATAAAAACCAACTACTGTTGATTTTGTGACTATGTGGATGGGTATTTCTGAATTTAACTAAGTCCATGTATTTAGCTAACTTTGAGGGAAGGGATCAAAAGACTGTCGGTGTAAAGTTGATTGCAATAATGGCATGATTTAATTATTTAAATGAGTGGATTTTCATCAAATGTGAATACTAATATCTATTTCTATTTTACTGACTTAATGCATTATCTATGTAGGGATAGATTTTAATTATGCATCCTACTAGTAAAATGTATAGGACAATAGGCCTTTGACTAGACCTCTTGATCACTTGGAGATTAAATATCAATTAAGACTATCTTAAGTTATTCCATCAAAAACTTCCTAGTTATGAGTCTAATGGAAAGAACTGCTAGAATGACAGTGATTGTAGAAAGCCGTTTGGTTTCTACATATAAATATACAGTATTAAAATCTGAACTTTCAGGATGGAGAGGATGATGCTCTTGAATTACCCTTTTCAAATAAATTTAAATATACTGACACCACTGTGCCCTCAGCATTAGCCGGGCTTCAGGTTTAGGTAGACTTATGCCGAAATTAGGTAATTCTAACATCTACTTCTGGGGGTGTTTCTATGACTTTTAAAGCTAGACGAATGTACATTATTTCATCTGACTAAATGTATTTACTCTGAAAATTCCAAGATCATTTTTATGACTCCTTTAAATTCAGTAGACTAAACATTATCAAATGCCAATTCTGTGCAAGATACTGCGCTTTGCACTGCCTGAGATACAGAGACCATCAGACGTGGACTCTCATCTTTTAGCAGTTTAATCTCGGAGACAGACATGCAAAAACTTAATCGTGAAGTGTATTTGTGCTATAAGAGAGGTGCAAAGTCTATTAGGGACAAAGCAGAGGCAGAGAGGAAGCCTTCTGATTGAGTGAAGGAGAGCTGGTTTCAGGGAGGTAGCAGCATTTGGAGTGGACAGAAACCACCTCTTCCTGTGCATGTGATTTTTTTTTTCACGTGAATTCCAGTAATTTTCTAGAGAAGGGGAAGGAACACGAAGTATACAAATGAAGAGTTCAGGCTAAAGTAGAAGACCTATATACCAACAATTTCCACTTGTGTGATCTTAATTCCAGTATCTACTATTTGGCTTCTCCCTATGACTTCTTTAAATCACAGTAAATACACATTATTTATTTTATTTGGCCTACTAATGATCACTTAGAGAAACCTCCTCCTGAAGCCCAGAGATAACCTGCCATTATTAATTGACAGTTCAAGCCTTGTGCTCCTACAACCAGCTGGCTCACCGTTCTGTGCAGACAGCTCAGTAGAGTAGGGGCGATGGAAGCTTCTAAATGTTGAGTTGCTAGCACCCCGGCAGTGGCTAGAATGTGGGTGTCATAGCTTGAGAGCCTCATATCCAGGGTTATTCCCTCAAGCTCACCAACTTTCCTCCCATGACTATCTGGAGTATACTAGTGGGCCAGTAGATGAAAAGAGATGTGGATGAGACCAACGTTGAAACTGAAAGGATGCGCATTGAATGTTATCTCCTTGTGTTGAAGATGTGCTCCATTTAAAATGGTATATTTTATTTTATTTATTTATTTTTTTATACTTTATTTTGAAACCGGGTCTCACGAAGTTGCGGAGGGCCTCACTAAGTAGAGAGAGAGAGAGAGAGAGAGAGAGAGACAGGGAGAGAGAGAGAGAGAGCTGAGGCTGGCCACGAACCCGGATCCTCCAGTCTCCGCCTCCCAAAGTACTGGGATTACAAACGTGCGCCACCACGCCTGGCTAAAATGATACATTTTAATTCAGCTGTGTTTTATATGTGTGTTTTGTTTGCTTATACCATCTGCACCATCTCTAACTTAGCCCAAGGGGCCCTAAGTTTGTATTTAACTTATAGTTATCAATGTGCAACTGTAAGTACCCGTTGGGTTATTACAATGCTAATTTTATTTCTTATGAATGAGAAAAATTAGTGTAAAAATTTAAATACTATTTAGAGGGTTGGCTGGGTTCCTCCAGGTTCTTTGATTTGGTTACTGCTACCTCCCTGGCTCAATTATCCTAACAGTTTTAGGTCCATAAAGACAGAAAATTGGGAAACATTTCTGTTAATTCTATGCGAGTTGGGTTCTTAAATTTCCCACATAAACAAAATTAGATTATAAAATAATTATTTCGGTGGGGGTTTTAGGTTTGTAATCATCACATTTTTTCCATTGTGAAGCCATCAATCATAAATTATTTTTATCGTTAGAAGTGAATTTTGTTATGACTATCTAAAAACAATACTTTGATTCAGTGAAACTGATGAATAAGACAGGTGAAGCGGTGCACTCCTGTGATCTCAGTGTTTGGGAGGCTGAGACAGGAGGACTGCAGGTTTGAGACCAGTGTACAGTAATTTAGACCCTGTTTCAAAATAAAACATAAAAATAAGGCTGGGATTTGTACCAGTTTATGATATCTTTCCAAAAGAATTAAAGTCAGAATACTACATTTGTGCACGCATACCCATGTTTATAGCAGCACAATTCACAATAGCCAAATTATGGAACCAACCTAGGTGTCTATCAACAGATGAAGGGATAAAGAAAATGTGGCATAGACACACAATGACATTTGGCTAAGCCATAAAGAAGAACACAATTATGTCATTTGCAGGAAAATGGATGGAACTAGAGAACATTATGCTAAATAAGATCAGCCAGTCTCGGAAAATCAAGGGTTGTATATTTACTCACATATGTGGAAGTTAGAGAGAAAATAGAAACAAAAGGGACTTCAGACAAGGAAAGAAACCAGCAGGAGAGGGGCAGGAGGCTGGGAGAGTGAAGTGGGGAGGGGAAAAAAAACTGAAGAAGGGAACAATTCAAATAATGTTATGTTCATATTTGAAAGTATCACTACCACCGGGCGTGGTGGCGCACGCTTGTAATCCCAGTACTTTGGGAGGCGGAGACCGGAGGATCCGGGTTCGCGGCCAGCCTCAGCTCTCTCTCTCTCTCTCTCTCTCTCTCTCTCTCCTTAGTGAGGCTCTCCGCAACTTCGTGAGACCCGGTTTCAAAATAAAGTATAAAAAATAGGGCCGGGGGTGTAGCGCGGAGGTAGAACGCCCCTGCGTTCAATCCCCGGTACCGCAAAAAAAAAAAAAAAAAAGAAAGTATCACTACCAAATCTCACCAACATGTATGGGGAGGGCAGAGGGGGGAGCGGGGTGGGATGTGGAGGGAAACACATCGACTGCTGTGTACATGCATGGTTGTACCACTTTGAACCTCACTATGATGTATAATTACGATGCACCAATAAAAGTATTTAAAAATTAAAAATAGGGCTGGGGGTATAGCCTGGTGATAGAATACCCCTGGGTCCAGTCCCAGTGCACCCCTCAAGAAAACCCCAATAAACACACATCTGGGATGCTCCTTTACTTATCCTTCTAATCACATCTCAGAAGTCTTGGTTTAGTTTACTTGGTCATCTTTGAATGCGGCCTTGTGAGTCTGCTTGTAGCTCAGTTTACCATGGTCAAAAACAAATAAAAGAAGCATTGTTGCAAGCAATGCAGACCCCAATCCAACAATGCAATAGTATATGGGGAAAGCTATAGCATTCAAATCGCGATATACATATGCATCACTATTATATTTCTTTAAAAAGGTAGTTTGCAGGCCTAAAGAATCCAGTACAATAGATTTGGGTGGACAGCAGAAATCAGCATTTTTAGTTTATAAATAACTTCTCCACATGGTTCTGGAGCACAGATTTGCAATTTGAAAAAGTACAAAAGTGGCTACTCATAATTAATCAGTCTCTTTGTGTTCAGTTTGAGGTTTTTTATTACATTAGAGGGCATTTATTATTTATTATATTATAGAAGAGCAATGTTGATTTTTGTGACTTTTAATGTAGATCTAAATCCGCATTAAAAAAAAAAACATTTAAGTGCCCCCCAGTTTCCCGTGATTTGTCTTTTCAATGACTTTATGAACCAACTGGAAGCCCTTTGAGGATTTCCAATAGACTGTGGACCACACTTGAAGAATCACTCTTCTCCGCTGTCTTAAAATGATGGCGGAATGCCCAGAAGTTGATATTTAACAACCATGGAAATATATCTACTTGCAATCTTACAAGTGAAAACAACTTCGGGAAGCCAGTTTCTACTTCAATATTTGGCACTGGATAAAAGTTTCACATCCCTTATTACAAATCCACATTCAAACCCAGAGACACCTCAACCTTCACATTAATTTCACTTCCCTAAAAATAACAGTGAAGAATGTGCCGCTGATGTTGATCCCTGGCGGCATTTAGTTTGTTTACACTGTCTTGTCTCTGCCCATCATCAAGTCTGCAGCCTTTGGACATATTTCGAAGAGCCACACAAGATTACAATCTAATTATAGAGAAGTATTAAAAACAAAAATCTCTGCAAACAAATACGCAAGGGCTTTAAGCAAATGGAAGCTATATTTGCTCAAATTTAAAGGCAGCCAAGTGAGTAAACAAGTACATATGAAATTATAGAATTACCTGACCTCAGGTTATTTCTATATACTTTACTTTTGTGTCCTTTAATCATTGTAGTATACCGGCATACAATTAACGGCACAAATTAAAGTACACAATTTAATAAGCCATGACATATGTGTGTACCTGTGGCGCAACTGTCACAGTCCAAGTAATGTACATATCTATCACCTCCACAAGTTTCCTTGTGCCCTTCTGTGACCTCTCCATCTCCTCTCTCACCTCTATTTTTCTGCTTCTCAGGAAACCACTAATCTGCTTTCTGTCTCTACACATTATATTTCCTATCATACACATATATTCTTTGTGTGTGTGTCTGACTTCTTTTAGCATAAATTGAGATTCATCTATGCTATTAGTACATAGGTAGCTGATGTATGCGATAGCAGGCAGATTTCTTTTATCCTAACCTCTGTGATCTCCTTATCATATATTTTACTTTTACATATGTTATAAACCACATGTATTATTTTATTTTTGTTGAAGTAATTATGTTATAATTATCTTGTTTAAATAATTCTCTGATATATAATCATATTTATGTGCTGTGGAATTTTACTTGCTAAACTTTTATTGAGAACTTTCCTTCCTATTTATGAGGGATACTGCTCTGTGGTTTTATTTATTTTGCTATTATGATACTTTCGGTATCAGTGTAATACTAGCTTTATAGAATGCAGTGGGAAGTATTTTCTCTCTTTTCTGGAGATTATATAATGCTGTTAATCCTTCTTGAAACACATAGTAGAATCCTCCAGTGAAATCTTTTGGGCCTGGAGATTTCTTTCTTGGGGTAGTTTTAAAGTCACATATTTAATTTCCTTAATAGTTTCCAGGTATTCCAATGACCTGTTTCATACTGGCGGATGGGGTAGTTGTTCCAAGCATTTCCTCACCCTCCTTTTGATGTCTTCAGGGTATACAGCAATAGAACCATTTTTATTTCTCATATTGATAAAAATGTATTTATTCTCTTCTTTTTCTTTGTTAGTCTTGCTAGAGGTTTGTCAATATATTGATCTTTTCAACGAACCAACTCTGCTTCACTGATTATTTTCTCTTTTCATTTTCATTGATTTCTCTATTTTAATCTTTTCTTCCTATTGCAATCTCTGTGTTCAATTTGTTCTTTTTTTCCTTATAGGCATTTTCAGGTGAAGTTTATTTTATTTATTTGATATTTTTCTTTTTTTCAAATATGGGTACTTAATGCTATGAATTTCCCACTCAACACTGCTTTAGCTGGGCCCCACAAATTTTGATACATTGTATTTTCACTTTCATTCAGCTCAATGTATTTTTTTTTTAATTTACCCTGGGTCTTCCTATTTGTTCCATGGGTTATTTAGAAGTGTGCTGTCTAGTTTTTAAGTATTTGGAGACTTTTCTATTATCTTTCTGTTAATAGTTTCTAGTTTTACTCCATTGTGACTGGAAAACACACTCTAGATTTAACAGCTTTGGTCTAGGATTTGATTTATCTTGGTATATATTCCATGGACATTTAAGAAAATGTGTATTGTACTCATATGGTGCAATGTTCTCCAAATGTTAATTAGATTCTTTTAGTTGTTAGTTGTGTTGAATTCTGGTATATTGCTGATTTTTCATGTAGTTTTTCTATCAATTCTTGAGAGGAAGGTGTTGACATCTTTAAATATAATTTCAAGCTTTCTTTTTTATTGCTTCTTTCCTGTCAAGTGAATTTTCCTTAGTTATTCTTTTAGAGTAGTTCTTCTGGTGACAAGTTTTCTTAGTATTCCTTCATCAGACAATGTTTTGCTTTGCTTTTTTACCCCCATAAGATATTTTTGCTAGCTATAGGATTTCTTCTTTCTGCACTCGAAAAATATTGTACCACTTCCTTTCTGGTCTCCACGTTTTCTGCTGTTCCCCTATAAATAAAGTGCTATGTTTTCTCTGACTGCTTTCAAGAAATTTTCTTTGTCTTTAGTTTTCAGGAGCTCAATTATAAGTGAGATTAACCAGTTACAGAAAGTAAAAAGTCATATTTTTTCTCTAATATGCAGAAGCTAGGGAGTAATTGGGATATCAGAGGGACTACAGATAATGGAGGAGCAACTTCAAGTGGAGCCAGGGAGGTGCTCTAGGGGAAGGGGAGAGGGAAGAGTGAGGATCAATGAAGAAATTACTACCACCAGCTTTACGTACATAGGTGAGAATACCAATGTCAATCCCAGTACCCTGTATGGGGAAGGGGGAATAGGGAGGAGTCAGGGGAAAGCCCACCAAGTGCTGTGTGCATGTATGTCACGATCAACATGATTTACATTATGATGTGAGACTATAATAATGCACCAATAAAAGTATATTAAAAACAAAAATACATCTTAGAATGCATTTCTTTGAGATAGCATGTTTGGGGTTCACTCTGCTTCTTGAAATAGTATGTTCACACTGTCTTCTAAATTTGGTAAGCTTCAACAATTTTTAAGTTGAGCAATTTTTTAACTTTGCCTTTTTCTCTCTCCCTCCTGTCTTTCTGGGACTCAATAACTTGAATGTTTGATCATTTGTTAGAGTTCCAAAAGTCACTAAGGCTCTCTTCATTTTTACTTTTTTAGACTATTTTCTCTCTGTTATTCAGGCCGTGTAATTTCTACAGTTCTATTTTCCAGTTTACTGACTTTTTTTCTTATGTTTCCTCCTTTCTGCTGTTGAGACATTTGCTGAGCTTTTATTTCAGTTATTGTATTTTTCAGTTCCAAAATTTCCATTTTTTTCTTGCTAGCTTCTATTTTGTTGCTGAAACTTTCCATTTTGGGAGCAAGGCACTCTGCTTTTTCACCGACACCAAGTATGTTTCTGATTTCTCCTTTAAAAAGCATTTTATTAAGCCGGGCATGGTGGCACACACTTATAATCCCAGTACTTGGAAGGCTGACATAGGAGGATCTCATGTTCTCGGCCAGCCTCAGCAACTTAGTGAGGCCCTCTGCAACTTAATAAGACCCTGTTTCAAAATAAAAAGAATAAACTCGGGCTAGGGGTATGGCTCAGAGGTATAATGCTCCTGGGTTCCATCCCCAGTACCACACAAAAATTTAAAAAAATTTTTTTTCCCAGGACAATTTTAAAATATTTGCCAGATAATTTCACCTCTTCTATATTCTTAGTATTTGGCATCTATTGATTACCTTTTTTTCATTCAATTTGAGTTTTTTTTCCCCTGGTTTTTGGCATGAATGACTTTCAATTGAAACCTATATTTTTCATATTATGTTATAAAATTCTGTATATTAATAAACTTTCGGCTTTAGGTAGCTCACATTGTTACCCCTCTGGGAGGGGAAGGGGCAGTGCTGCTTCATTAGTGTGGGAAGTGGACAATTTGATTTCCCAATGGTTTTTACTGATACCATGAGGGAATGAGGACTTGTCCCTAGTTTGCAGTGAAACCAGCTCCTTTCTTGACCTTGGATACCATCACAACATGGACCGTGTGGTCCACTATCAGGAACTTGCATGCGAGGAAATCTAAGCTCCCCACTGGCTGCTTTCTGGAATGGATAGGGTGGGGTTGCAGGGTTTTTTGTTTTGTTTTGTTTCCTGTGATGTCTGGATGGAACAAACTGCTCTTGTCTAAACGTTTTCTGTCTTGCATGCTGCCCCTTTCACGGTGCCTTCATTAGAAAGAGCAGGCTTTTATTGAGTTGTTCTTTGTCTGTAGATGCTGGTGTTTTGGGCTTGCCAACTTGTTCTGCAGCAAGTCTGAGATACAGGAGGCAGAAATAAAACCCAGGGAATTCACCTATGTATTGTTTGCATCCTGAGTGATCTGACTTCCCTCTGTCTTTCAGAGTCTTCTTGTATTTGTTTTATATATAAGGTCAAGGGTTTGAAGTTGTACATAGCAGAAGGAATAGGGAAAAGTCTGTGTCAGCTTCGATTGATTGCTTCTTACTATTATGGATCATATTTTTCTGGTTTTTGGTATTTTTGATATTTTTTGATTGGATGCTATACTTTGTCATTTTAACCTTGTTGGATACTGTACATTTTGTATTTCTATGCAAATCCTTTTTTTTAAAAAAAAAGAATAATGATACATATTTGAGGTTGAGCAGAGAGTCCTGCAATGAAAAACATGCATACCATTGAACTCAGGAGCATATTCAGGCAAAGGAAGAGGATTACATAAGTTATTTTGAAGCAGTAGTCCTTGGCCAAAAGAATTAATAATAAGGGTGATGTCAGCCCGAGTTTGAACAGTTGTTGAATGGAGATCATTGCAGAAGTCTCTGTTTTGTAAAATTGCAGTGGCTTTTCTGCAAGGTGTGGGTCTGACAGAGTCCCCTGTGATCGCTCTTGTCAACAGGCATGTGGACATGAGATTCCCCTCCTCCATCACCTCCTGGTTGTATTGATGTAGTTAGTTTTGTTAGGGCTCCACACAGTAACTCTATTTTGATCCTAACAACTTTCACATCCCTCTGCCACAGATTTAATGTTTAAAAAAGTTTCTGAATGAATCTTCTCAACACTGATTAGAGCCAGGATGGTCCTGATGTCACAGTCACAAAAGCCATCTTATATCCCTCTAATTTTTTTTTTTTTTTACAAATTGTAGGTCTCTTATATTTTAAAGTTTGTGCCTAGACATTTTCATCCTAAGTTTGCATCATGAAAGGATGTTGTTTCTGGTTTATTATAGACATTGACATTTGCAGTGCTAATAAAGCTGCATGACCTGGCTTGCCTTTCAAAGAAACACTTGTCTCCTCCCCACACCACTTGAGACGCCAACCCACAGCCAGGTCTCTGGCAGCCTTAAGTGTAGAGCTTCCTGACCCAGTCGCTGTCTTTTCCAGATGGCCCACATCCCAAAATTGGCTATGGCAGGAGTAGAGTAAGAGGTGAACTGAGGCAGGCCTGGAGCAATTCTGACTCACCCTTTGCTGGAAGAGGGCCTGTGGAGATGGCCAAGTCTGCAGGGGACTTCTCCCTCTCCACTTCCTGCTTCCTTCTTCTCCCTTCCTCAGGGCTTCCTACCAAGGGCTCCGCTGTAAACATCAATGCATGAAACTCCAGCTCACAATCCTCTTCCTGAAGACCCAAACTTCAGGGCCATCTTAGAATATAATGAATATAATATTTGGTTTTAGAGTCAGTCTGGTCTGCGGACTCCTTGGCTTTGGGCAGGACGTGAGGCAGAACATCATGGCAGAGGGAATAGAGGAGAAAAACGGCTCAGCTCATGGCAGCCAGGAAGCAGATATATATATATATATATATGTATCCTTAAGCTCTGTTCTAGGACTTGTTAAGTTACTTGGACAAGGTTTCAGTCTTTTGGGTATTGCTTTTAAGATATTTTAAGCAGGACTAGAATAGTGCTTAGTCTAGGTATAATTATTCTCCACTATTGAGGAAGGATCCTTTTGTGTACTCTACTAAAAAAATCTTGATTTTTTTTCCATCTGGTTCATGAGAACAGGCATTACTCCCAGTCCTGTTTACTCCGAGTACTGCTCTCTCTTACTCTTTTGAGTGCTCTCTTCCTTAGTCTCAGTGTCCACGTGTGCACGCATGGTGCCCACCTGAATACTCCAGGGGATCCTACGCTGGTTTCCTGCATTCTAGCTCTGTGCATATCTCTTCAATCTCATATTCTGACTTGCAAGTCCAGCTACCTTAGATTTCTTGGCCTCTCAGCTCCCTATCCACAGCAGAAGGATTCTGCTGGGCTCTGTCTGGGCTTCTGCTCTCTGTATGTAAGTTATCTCAAGGCAAAAAGAAATGACAATCAAAGGGCTAACTTTGTTTCCTAACACTCTGGTACCACTGTTTTGTACTTACTAATGTCCCAGTGAAAACTATTGTTGTTTTTTTTTTATTTCTGGTTATCTTGGGTGGAGGGGTAACTCTGAATCCTTTTATTCCTTTATGGCTAGAATCTCAGAATCTGTTTTGGAAAAATGCAAAATGTGTGACTGGAATCCTTTTATTCCTTTATGGCTAGAATCTCAGAATCTGTTTTGGAAAAATGCAAAATGTGTGACTGGAATAAACCACCTCTCTGCCTTCTTCTATCTGTATGATCCTGTACTTTGAAGTACGGAATCTATGGAGTACATATGGTCAACACTATCCTTTTCTCTATGTGGAACACTTAGTCACTGGGCAGCTATTTAAAAGCTAATACTTAAACAGAATTGCTAAGTGCTAGTTAGTGTTCTAAGTCAACAATCTCTTATCTGCAGCCCTTGGAGCCAATTTTGTATTTTCCTGTTTTAGAAAGGTATATAGACCAAATACAACCTTAAACTCCAAGCTGAATCTAAGGCAGTACTCTGCAATCAAATATACTTTTCATATTTCTGTATAAAAATATGAATATTAACATGCAGTCAGATAAATAAGGACTACCCAGAGCCCATTTTCAGTTCAAGTTTTGCTGCCAAATGAATTTCTCAGTTCTTATCTTTGAAAAAGCGCAATGATCCTCTTTGTTTTCAACTGTTTTGGTTTGAGAATTTTGCATAAGGGCCTGTATGTATGTATTTATTTAATCCTCGCAATCAGTTTGAAGTAGGCAATATAATTGTGGCCATTTTACACGTGAGTGAAATGAAGCATAGAAAGCTAAGTACCTTGCTTGAAGTCGCAGTCAACAAGGGGTGGAGCCAGGATTCAAGTGCAGCCATCCTGGCTTCAGGATGCAGGGTCTTACCCTTGGTGCAATGCTAACCTTCCTTGAGGAGCCTTCAGCCAGGGCAACCAAGGCAGTCAAGCCCAACCTCAGTGCTTTTCATGGCAAATGGCTTCTCGGGGACGAGGCTCATTTTCATTAGAGGTCATTCCCTATGCCCTCATGACATATACGTATATGTGTATCTCCTTAGCTTGGATCCCAAGTAGATTCCTGCCTGTGTCGTGAAACTCCTACCTATTTTTGCAGGTAGATATCAGAGTGTTTGGGGCCCTGTTCCGAGCTGCACCTGAGTCGGGTGGGATCTGAGCTGTCTCTAGAGTGCCAGATCACATAGCGGTTGTGCAGCATGGAAGTTGGATATCTCAGGATGGGTTTTCACTGCATTCATGTTTAAAAGTTGGCTTCTGATTCTTTTCTGAGAGCCCTTTTGTCATTACTGATGTCTCAAGGTGCTCTGGACTCCTCTTCATCATCTTCAGGTCTACTTTCTATAGGACAACTTGTGTCCTGCAGAGAGCTCTCGGCTGACTCACAAAGTAATTTGGGGCCACAGTTGAATCTATGCTTTATCCCACAACTTCCATAACGGCCCACCCTAATACACAGGGCCACATCTACTGAGGGGAAAGGGCACCTTGTTGTAGCACATTTACAGGTGGTCTGCGGGCTACACATGTTCAGTCCTACCCTAACTATTCCCTAAACCTCTGAACCAAGTGCTATGGACTGAATTGTGTGCTGCCAAAATTCATATTCAAGTCTCAATCCCCAGTGTGACTGTTCTGGGGGACTGGGTCTATAAGGAGGTGATTGAAGTTAAATAAGATCATAAAGGTGGGGTCCTAATCAGAACTTGTGTCCTTATAAGAAGAGGAAGAGATATAAGAATTCACTCTCTCTCCATGCAAACACAGAGGAAGGACATGGTGGAAAGGTGATCATCTTACGAGCCAGAAAGGAAGCCCTCACTAGAAACCAAATTCACCAGCACCTCCACCATGGACTTCTAGCATCTAGAACAACTAACATCTGCTGTTTAAGCTACCCGGCCTCAGTATTCTGTTATGGCAGCCTGAGTAGATTAATCCACTTTGCTACCATGGAGCAAGATAGAATGATCCTGGTGGGGATTCTCCAAAATACCAACAGGCTGAGGACCTAGCACCAATAAATGTGGCCAGCTAAAATAGCTCTTACAATTAGCCTGATGCTTCTTCATTCACACATTGTACTAATTATTTAAGCTCAGTTTATGCCTCCTTCTTTTACTGTAGCTGTCTCAAAAAGCTAGATAAACACCAGGAAAACTACCCTATGTCATATTCCTAGAGGCCTATCTTTTCCACAAAGCTCTAGTATTATGGCTAATCCACATGTAATACTACGCATTATTAGTTACTGAAGAGAGAAGTAGAGAAAATGTGGACACAGTTACAAATCAATTTTCCTTTGGAGGACTCTTTGAATTTGCATTTAATATGTTTGGGGAAAAGGGATCCTTATTCATCTTTCAACATTTTAAATCAGCTCACAGGGTATATTTTTCTTTAGTTTTTATCACTGTTACAAAACTTTAGTTTGAACACTGGTTTTTACATCAACTGTTTTATCATAATTTTATGCTTACAATCCACTTTCTTTCATTCAAGTCTTCCAAAATTTATTCAACAAACATTTATTTTCTTTTGGTTCCTTCTCTCTATCCTTGTTGGTTTTTTTGTTTTGTTTTGTTTTTGATTTTCGGGTGGTGCTGGGGATCAGACCCATGGTCTTACACATGCTTGGCAAAAGCTCTACCACTGACTTATCTACACCCCAGCTCTCTATTCTTCTTAAGGGAAAATAATACCACTATTTTAAATCTCTTCTTTTAGGATCCTATATTATCCGTCTTACATTCTATCCCCAAGTGCACATCACCTTATCGCACTAACCCTTGGGCTGGTTCCCTCCTCCTCTGGGCTGTGTATAAGGTAGGACTCATCAGGAGAGTGAAATGACCAGGCCAGAAGGAATGTGCTATTGGTGTTAAGGTTTCCCATCTTTTTCAGATGGAATCATAATTTTCACCAGCTGTTTATTCTAGAGGTACGGGGTGTGTGTGTGTGTGTGTGGGGGGGTGATGCAGTTCTCCATAAAAGTACAAATTTTTGAGTCTGTCAGAGGTCTGCAGTATCAGAATCTGAGAATCCCTGACTGACAGCTCAAATGCTAACAAGGTGCCATTTCTTTAGGGTTCCTCTTGGATCCTTAATACTGGAAACAATGCTACGCACAGGATAGTTGCCGAACGAATGGTTTGAATTTCCTTTTATTGCATTAATATTAGATAAGGTGGAGCTATTTGGTCTTATGAATAAACAAAGTATGTTCTCTGTTTTCAGACTGAGTTTTAGAGGTCTGTTAACTTCCTTCTGCATAATTAGTGTTGGAAAATATCCTTTAGGAGCTCACCACTATTGACAATGACAAAGAAATTTGCTTCTCAATAATGTATTATCACAGCATGTGCAAGTGTTTGGAGGGTGGGTAGCAAACAGTTTTCTCTTCTAGACAACAATGCCTTGTCATAACCTTGACATGATGCACATTAATTTTACATTATGCCCTGTAGTCAGAGGGAAAATTAAAGCTCCTGCTATTATCTCCCCCAAAGGACTGATAACCTTCTGGCACAGGCTCAGGCAGGCCAAGACTGTGCCTACATCATCCATCTCTTACTGATCTGCTAACAAGAATGCCTGCACTTGGACTGAGAATCCCTGACATGTTTACCTCTCAGGCTTCCATTTTAATGAGCATTTATTTAGCATTGGGTTATGCATCATTTCAACAAGATCAGAGCTATGAAACCCAATTTTAACATTAACCTTATGACTTTTTTTACACAATTCTACATATGTGTAGACTTATCTAAAACCTAGGATCCATACAATATGAGGAACTTGAGAAATAATAATGGTCAGATTTCTAAGCTTAACTAAATCAGCTTCATGAAAAAGAAAACTTGATTAGCTCACACTTGATTCACCAGAAGCCAAAATGTCTGTAGTTAAAAACAAAGTAAAACAGACAATTTGGTTACTCAAATCTAAGCCCAGCTATTTGTTAAAAAATTATAACAGATACTTGGTAAAAGGAAATAGTTAATTTTTTTTTTTTACAGAAACTCATCCAAAACAGTTAGTAGCTTGGAGGATTATAGTACTATGCAGTTTTCCACTAATTATCAAATAAATCCTTCTTTGAATATGTGTTAGTAAAAGTGCAGTGTGAGGTATCAAGGATTTCTGAATGGAACATGACACTTTACATAGAGGGCCTAATAATTTCTCGGAATCAAGAAGTTAAAAAATATAGATATGAAAACCATGTTTATCTATTCATTTCAGTTTTAAGTTAACATGTTACAATAGCATTTCTTTTGTCTAGTTTTTTTTTGGTGATGGTTATTTCTATTACAAATATGTACTGAATTATTTTGTAATCCACCCAGAGGCAACACATTATGAACATGGCAAAAAGTTCAGGACAAATTTGTGCTTTCAGCCCGGGAACAGACCCAACGACTCCACCAAGAGAAACAGAAATGGTTACTGCCTCAAAGTGTATTTTAGCCCGTGTGTAGTTCAAAGAGACACTTCATAAAATAGAATTCTCCTTTTTTATGAAATAGAGTTCTTCTTCTCTAGTTTTTTTTTTAACTGATGAGGTTGTTTGTGTCTTTATCGGATGTGCCAGATGGAAAGGTTTACTCATTAGAGGCAGCTGTTTTAGCAAATTACCACACTACAGCATAATGACAGAGTTACAACAGACTATGGAAGAAAATCCTTTCTCTTCCCATTGAAATCATGAAGACTAGAAACAATTTCAATGAGATTTTCTATTTACTTTGGAAATGGTTCAGTTGGACGCATGGGTGAAAAGATGAGGTATTTCCCATACATATTTCATTCAATATTTATATATAACAGCATAAATATAGGATATAGATTTACAATTTTATTTCTCTTTCAACTAATGGATTCATTATCTTTGGCGGATGATCTCATTAGTTTCTTAAGTATGAATGATTCTACTGGGAAAGATTTTTCCCTTTACAATATCCCATTTCAAATATATGTAAGCCTTCCACATGATCATAGATGTATCTCTCATGTTGGAGCCTCGCAGTACAGCATCACTCCTGGGGTGCTTATAAAGGGGAGCTCTCCGAATCAGGGTGTTCTTACCTAACAAAAATCCCTTTCATTCTTCAGAGAAAATTTCCTCGATAGGATACAATGAAGGTCTATTTTATACCAAAATCCCACTATTGCATAGAATTTCAACAAGGATGTGTGTGTATGTGTGTGTGTGTTTATGTACATACAGGACATTACAATTTATAGTGTTCATATTTGAGTGTATCTCTATTCTCATAATAACCATTTGAAATAATTATTCACATATAATGGAGGTGAAAATTTTAAGTTCAGGTATGTTTAAGGACTCATTAGGATAATGAAGCTGTTAGGTGGTGAAGTCACTAGGTAATTTCCAACAAGGTCAATATCAATTTGAACGATTAGAAATATCCACCAGAGATACAAAGACACTTAAAGAAAAGTAGATATGCATATTACTTCTATGGATATCATAATTATGTGTGTAATTTTCACAAGTATGGTCCCTTTTGTTTTCCATAATACATTGTGCTTGTCCATGACCAATATTACATACAGAGTTTAGTGGACGAGCTGACCTGGGTGCCTTCACTGAACACTTGTGCAGGCCTGTGTCATGCACAGCAGGGTTTATGCATGAAGCTTTAAATGCTGACACTTGGACAAGAGAATACAACAGTCCTTTGGGGTTCATTATTATTCCTATAAGTTCAATTTTTGAAATAATTAAGACTAGCTATTTTCTGTGCTGGCATTTAGTCAAAGAGAATTTTACAAACCATATTTTATGAGGAAACTAGTTTTATGTGATTTGTCTTTATACAGAAATGTCCTCTTAACGTGCTTCTCATCTAAGTGGTCTCATGTCCAGAGCACCAAAGTTCTCTGTGAATCAGGAGATGCTAGATGGGGAGATTCCTGCCCATTCCTGAATGGTGCTTATTGCTGAGTCTCTCTTCCCATCCTTTCACATTCTTTTAACATATAGGAGAGATGTCAGAGCCCACAGTGCTGTGGTCAAAGCCATCCCTGTGGTCATGACCACCAGTGACCAAAGGGGAACAAAGAGGAAAAGGTGGCTTCCAAACCCAGTGGGGTCCAGGGTTAAAAAAAAGGACGTAAGAAGCTAGGCGTGGTGGCACGTGCCTGTAATCCTAGTACTTGGGAGGCTGAGACAGGAGGATCACAGGTTCGAGGTCAGCCTCAGCAACTTAGTGAGACTATCAGCAACTTAGTGAGATCCTGTTTCAAAATAAAAAATGAAAAGGGCTGGGGGTGTTGCTTGGTGGTTAGAACACCCTTGGGTACAATCCCCAGTACAAAAATACAATGAATGAATTCATTAATGAATTAATGAATGAATGAAGAGCTCCTGTCCCTGCTAGAAAATGCTCCTGCTAGTACTATGAGTAATTTAGAGAGGCTTCACATTCACTTACAAATTTAAGTTTTTAGGCAAATTTTTACAATTCAAGGTGCCCTTACCTTCATCGCACCCAACGCTTTATGCTTTCTTTCCTAGCTTGGTCATTCAGAAAGCAGGCAGTCCATCTACTTGGTTCTAAATCTCTTAGAAATGTTTTGTGTGTCAAGGTTACAGTTAGACATACTTCTCTGGAGACTTTTAGCTATGTCTGGTCCTAGGAATCATATTTAGGGACAAATTAGCAAGGTCAGAGGGGTAAAATGCGAATTACAGGGAAGTCTGACATGGCTGGCAAATTAAGGATGAGTTCTCAAATATTAGAGGCGATAGGGCACGGGGAATCATAGCAGCTAGTCACAACACGGCTACAGCAGACTTACTTTCCTCCAATCCAGAATGGACATCTACTAGTTTAGTTTGTCCTTATTTATTAACAAAATCATTCATGGCAGTCCTCGGGGACCTTAATTAGATTTAGTCTGCTCTTGAATATTCAGAAAAGATTCTTCTTGAATAATGTACAATAGTTCTCATTCTTTCCTTTTCTTGGAGACACTCCAGTATATCCAGGTGTCTCTCTTTTTATTTTGCTTGTTTATCTTAGTTTAATACATGGTTTTCTCAGATTATATTTCTGCAGTAGTTCACTCTTTTCCTTAATCTTCCAATTTCAACAAATTCAACTACTTCTCACCTCATCCATCTTCCAGGTTGTTAATGAATATACCAGAAGATAGTGCCCTGGTATTGATTGATCCTAAGGGAACTTTCCTATTGATCATTTCAATCTTAAGGTTAGCCATCTATTCTTACCCTTTGTGCTTTCCCCATAACTACTCTTCTTTCTATGTGAAGATTTTAAATATTTGTACCATAATAGCTTATTTTTTATTTTTAGTATTTTTGGCATTTATCATGAACTGGAACTTCCATAATTAACCTATCTCTTGAGGTAGGGAACTCTGCCTGTGTATAATGAGGGGCTGGCCTGCATGGCCCCCTTACTCTAACACTTCAGGATCTATCTTTTGCATCAACTAGAAACCAAACAGGTACCAGGGTCTGTCTCAGAGAAGAATAATTAGCACATCCATTAACTTGGGTCCTATTAGCACATCTAGTGTTGACTCTAATTGCTGGTAGATTTTAACTGAACTCTACTCTCTCTAAGTGACTGTTAGTAAGTGATAGTATATTTGATTTGACACGCATCATACATACTGAGGACTAAGCCTCAGTCAACTTTCACATAAGCACCCATAAAAAGCTGGTAGTTCTAACAGATAAAAAAAAAGTATCTACAAATGACAGAGATACAAGAGCATGAGATTACAGTAATTATTTCTGCCATTTTTGTTAATAATGGGACTTCTATGTAGTGCTTTACTTTATAAAAGTATTTAAGTGGTTCAAGTCAAGTTGTCCTCTTTTAAAAGGTCATACACTCTGGTATTATAAGAGAAATCTATTTACTGTCCAAATACATATGTTGATGAAAACATTTCCAACCAGTTTTCCCGCATTCCATCCAGACATTGTGTGTACAGGTTGCTAGTACATGAAATTGTGCTATGCCGGTTGCACCCTTGGGGTTCAGTTCAGGGCAATGCCCTGTGTTTCACTTGTGCAGGGCTCCTGCTTGCTGAGCCCTGGTGTGATAAGAGCCACAAATCACATGTTGTGTCACTCTAGCCAAGAAGCATGGTTTCTCTTCGAGCCACCTCCCACAAGCAGATACCCCAGAGACTGCCAAATTCAAAGTCGCGTTTGCCCTTTTCTCTGAAACATAGCACTCCTTTGAAAGCAGATCCCAGCTGCAAGTGTGTTTGCAGCTCTGATCTATTTACATTCTGCAGATTATTCTAGCCACTAACAATATTAATTCTGGGTGCTTATTACCAGTAAGGAAGCACACTCTCTGTCCTGGTCTGCTCATCTTAGGACACTACCTGGCGCATTAGTTACACTGTTATAAAGTCAATAGTGTTCATTGTTATGTTGATAATATTGATGATAGGCATCAAGTAGTGAGACCAGTGGGCTAAGCCACTATAGAGGATTTCAGGGTTCCTCGCAACAATCCTCCAGGCAAGGTATGTCATTCCCATTCCCCGTGCTGTCCTGCAGTGAGACACAGGAAGGTTGATTAACCTGTGCAGTCTGAGCATCAGCCCTTGGTGGGGCTGGGCCTGGACCTCTGACCTGTTTGATTCTAAATCTTTCTAGATATTTGACAAGCCACCATTTGGGGTTTTTAGAAAAAAAAAATCCCAACAAGAACTGATAAGTTACAACAAGTAACAGTCTATATTTTCTTTCTTTCTATAAGTATCATTCTAAAAGATTGACTTTTTTTTCATGGATATCTTTCTAAACTATATTGCCTATTCTCTTGCGTCATGGAATAGACACTTCTGGGGCCTCCCCAGGGAGAGCAACACATCTGCTCAGGAATCCTGGGCTTTGGAACCAGCTGGCTCTGGACTCTGAGGCTGAGCTCACAGGCTTACCAGTGGTGTGACCCTGACCATGGGTTTAACCTCTCAGAGCCTCCATTCACTTATCTGTGGAAACTGGAGACAATACCAGCAACTTTGTGGTACCATTCTGACAAAGAAATGAGATGATGTATGTCAAGCCCCGGGATGAAAATAACAATTACTCTCCATTATTGCAAGTCTGAGCTACAGTGATTATTCCCATTTGCCTTATGGATTCTTTTGTTCTGAGAAAGCAACACAAAGAATGGACTTAAGTGTCTCGTGGCAGAACTGGTCGGACTGAAATAGATGGTTGCTGATTGTTGTGAGCTGTCTGCTGAGCGGGAGCAGCGCCCAGGGGGATGGAGAGGGAGCCTCTCTTCAGTCCCTGTGGGCCTGCTCTGCTTAAAGTCAGCTGGGGGACCTCGAGCTCCCTCCAGTACTCTGTGCAAACACTGCTGGGCCCAGGACCCCCTCACAGAGGAAGAGCTGAGGTAGAGCCAGGGTGGGGGACTTTGGGGACTTAACCAGAGACTCCATAGCAAGTCAGGTTCAGGTTTATGATGCATCTCGGGGTCCACTGGGTCACAGCCTATTCCTGCTGCCCCCAGAGGATGATGATCACTGGGACTTGTAGCCTACAAGGTGCGCCAGAGGGGAGAACTGGGGTCCAGTCTCAGCATTTCTGCGATCTCTGTGTGTGACCTGGGGTAAGTAACTGTGCCTCGCTTGTCTCGTCTATAAAGTGGGCATAGTAAGACCTGCATCACTGTGTCGTGAGGAGAAGAAGTGAGAGTGAGCATGAAAGCCCTCTGTGAAGCTGAAACCATACTCACCTTTAAATCGCTCGCGCGCTACCTGATCCACTAAACTGTCTTGCGGAGCGGTAACTGATGACGATACCTTCAACAACTATGAGGCTAGGGAGCAGGGACGAAGGGAAGCAAGTGGCTGCTCAGGGGCACAGGGCATGCCACCGCCGTGGACGATTCTCTGACCTCGGGGCTGCATGTGTTCTTGCCTGGGACCCTTCTGAAGCAGACCTTGCGCACGTAGTCGCCGGACAGGCTCCACATTCATGGTCCCAGAGCAGCTGACCTCTTTGTGCTGCTAATGGAAGCAGTCGCCTTACACAGACGTCTGAGAATTCACTAAGGCTCTTACTCTGGATGTCTGTCCATAGCCCTCCCTCGTCTTCATAAATAGCAATGAGCCTCAGACTCATAGCCGGTCCTTGACCTGGGAAAGTCACCCACCTTTTCCCATGGTGCACAGGTTATGAGAAATTACAGGTTGACTCTCACTTTAGACACTGGGGAGCTCCATCCAGCACCTCAGGACTTATTTCTCTTGTTTCTCCACCACACCACAACCCATCCATGCCTCTTTTGTGCATATATGTGTTTTCATTTAATTAATAAGCCTTATTGGGGGGGCAGTTTTAGGTTCACAGCAAAATTGAGCAGAAAGTAGAGACTTCCTTCTATCCCTTGTCCCCATACTTCTTTTTTGACATTGTAGTAACAATGCGATTTTCCTATGTTCTCACACATGAAATGCTACTTCTCAGTTGAACTGCCGTAGCACAAGGCAATAAAGAATCCATAGCAATAGCTGTGGTACTGTACATTACTATTCTAATCATATATTTATCGGAAGTCGTATACCCCTTAAAGCCAGCATTTCATTTGCTTCCTTCCCCGGATAGAAACCCTGCCGCTGTGATGAGGAGGAGCAGTAAAGCGAATGGTCTCTTCCAAATTCCTTCTTAGATTCAAAGCAAGAAAGAAAGTGTGAAAGAGAGAGAGAGGAGAGAGGAGAGAGAGAGAGAAAGAGAGGAGAGAGAGAGAGAAATCACACAGTCATTTCCAGCCATTTGTGTTAAAATACAAAGAAAACAAGGCACATTCAAAAATGGTATGCGGGGCTGCCTCCATTAATATTTATTTTGGCATTAATATTGATAAGAAAGTACTTTGTAGCGGGGCTTTGTTGCCTCCCCCAGTGTCCTCAAGCTCCCTGTTATTCAAGCTGGTGCCCATTAGCTCGCGTCTTTCTCTGTACCCACAGCCTCCGACAGCTTGGCCGGTCTCCAGCTCACTTATGCTTAAATGGACACTCAGGCTCCGACGGACACACAGCTAAATAGAGGCCAATAATTCAATACAGTATGACTGTACTGGGGCTGCTAGTAAATCCATCAAGCAGTAAATATCATCTGAAGCCAATGCAAGCTTTTATCTTTCCAATTTTTTTGTATGTCTGAGCGAAGCCCAGGCATTCAGCGAATCATGTAATTTATTCTGCAGTGCCAAGCCTGGGCTGTCTCAGACATCATATTGACTTTTTTTTTTTTTCCATCTGTCAGGGGCAGTCAGCAGCTCTGCTATTGTGAGAGCGCATCGCATTACATCTATTTATTTATTTATTTCCTCTGCTTCTTTGTAGCATGATTGGGCAAGAACGCATTATCTCAGATCAACGAATACTAAGAAAAGCATCTGAACATCATTACGACAGCATGTTAAACATTTGTCCTACCCAGTTTGTTAAATCAGCAAATGTATTTCCAGCAAATGCTTGTAATTGTTCATAAAGGGCTCCCTACTGCAGGGTTTTACTAAGCTGAAAATATGGCCTGTTATTCTCTTCAGCTCTATAGGTCAACAGTGATGCCAATATATTGTAAATAATGCTGAACAGCTGGTGTATTGACTTGTGTGTGTGTGTGTGTGTGTGTGTGTGCGTGCGTGTGTGTCTGCACATAGCCACACACCTAGCAGTATCCCTGAATGTTGCACACATATTTTGTGCCCATGTAAATGATTCTGTGGGTCAATATAACCTAAAGTACTATATATTAATTTCACAAACTTAATAGTTAGCTTATGGTTTACAATGGTTAGAAAATATCTTGCTTCCTAACGAATCAAAATTTTGACTGGGAACAAAGCTCTTTTGGTTACTGTTGCTGTCTTCTTGAAAACTTTAAAAGTGAAAATCCAAAATTTAAATGCTTTTTGTGACTCTCTTGGTCTTCCTTCTGTGTGACCTACAGACTGGGAAGACAAAGAAGAGGAAGATGGATTTCCCCCAAAGTCTCACCCTTTGTAATGGGGTTTGGTGCTGCCAAAGCCAGACATAGCCATCATACATATCATGTTTGTAGGGTGACACCCAAGGACAGCTGCTTCCCCAGGGCATTCCCTGAAGCCACCAGCCCTTTCTGGAAAGCTTTTCAGACTCTGCTTGACTCTGAATTCACTCGACTTGAATCTTATTAGATTGTCCCATTCTGGAAGCGTACACTACACAAAAGTGTTTCAGAAATAGGTTTCTTAATATCAAGTGCAAATGGTACAGTGATTTAGTATCAGTTGTGTTGTTTGCCCAATTTCTCCTTTAACACAATGTTTAAACAGAAAGAACAGACTTTTTGATATATTGCTTTAAGAGAAGCAATTAGTGTTTTAAAAAGCAGCAGAACCAACATTGTTGCAGGCACCTGACCCCTCCGTATTTATTAATTTTTTTTGTGTGGTACGGGGGATTGAACCCAGGGGCGTTCTACCTCCGCGCTACACCCCCAGCCCTATTTTTTATGCTTTATTTTGAAACCGGGTCTCACGAAGTTGCAGAAGGCCTCACTAAGTAGAGAGAGAGAGAGAGAGCTGAGGCTGGCCGCGAACCCGGATCCTCCGGTCTCCGCCTCCCAA
>PVJS01028602.1:0-25394 GCA_004027185.1 Glis glis | reverse complement strand
CTCTTTCCTTTCCTCTCTCCTGTCCCTGCCCTCCTCTCATGTTCTTCCTTGCTCACTCCTTTCCTCCCTCTCTTGTGCTCTCTTTTTGTACTTTTCATTCACAAGAGGGAGATGACAGGATGGGTGAGATGGAGGGGTCTCTGCTCTTTTAAAATGATCTGACCGTTTTGAGCATAAGGCCTCCTTATTTAATTCAGTGTAATTTTTTATAGGATCCCAGGGTGACAAGACCATGGAATAGTGTAAATAGCAGTCTCCCTCCACCTAACCACTTGTTGCACCTGGCTCGCGGAGATTCTGGGCGCCACCTGGATTCCCTGAAACCACCCGTGGGACCAGAGATAGGCTTGGTCGTGTGGCTGACTTTATATATTTCTTTAACATTCTTTTTGCATTTCTACTGAAAGATAAGCATCTAGTTGAACTCTCTAGCTCCATCTAGTTCCTAACTAGGTTTTCAGTTGAATTCAACCGGTCTCTGGTGCCTGCCTCTGTCTTAGCCTTTGTTCCTGGGTGTGTGTGTGTGTGTGTGTGTGTGTGTGTTGCGATTTCTGCTTTTGTGCCTGTACCATTGGTCCTGTCTGTCTAACCATATCTATTGGACTCCCTCTTGCTCCTCTTTGCTGCCTCCTCCCTGAAGCCGTCTTAGATCCTCCACCAGGATGAGGGCTCCCCCAGGTTCTGTGCCTTCATGGACCTTTCCCTGATACACACCCCTCCCCTTCTGCCTTGATCTTTAGTCAAGTATGTACCTCAGGAGAATGGGAGGGCAGGTGGGGACTCTGTGTTCTTCATCCTCCCGGTGCCAGGACCACACCTCAGTATATGCTCACTGAGTTGACCTGCAGCACGTTTAAGGAGGCATTTATCAATCACTTTCTGCTTATTTTTCAGGTCGAATTCAGATTTCCTTTGCAAAGTTGAGTCGTGTTCAATGCAATCATTTCCACATCTGTTTTACAAAGAGTGTCATGGGTTTGGTCCTTGCATCCACTCTGGATGGGGTGGGTCACCCCCATCTCAGAGAGGAGGCTAAACTCTCATCACAGACCCTGCGCTCATGTCCTGGTCACTGTCCTCAAAAGTCATTGGCCTTTTCACTTTCTCCTGAGAGTCCTCCTGGGAATCGAAAGTCCAGGGCGTCCTCTGCTGGTATCACTCTCAGCAGCCATGTCTGCCTCCCCGGGAGGCCGCCCTCCATGGGTTGGCATGTTGCTTGCCTCTTTTTCCTGGGAAGCAGCTTCCACTGGGTGCTCTTTTCCCAAACTCAGGGGCCCTGAGGCTGGTGCTATCTGGCTGAGACGGTATCACAGCCATCCCCTTAGAAAGATCACAGCCCTTGTTTGGATGTGGTGCCCAGGCTCAGCCTGCTTTGGGGCAGGCTCCTGCTTTGATCTGTGTGCAGGCCTGGGAGGTTACGGCCTTAATTAATTCATGCATAACAATCTGACTTTCTTTTTCATTCAGAGAAGAGCATAATCATTTCAAAGGTTTCATAATGCCCGAGTTCTTGGAAATCCAGTGAAATCTTATTTTCATTCATCTGCCCAGGGTGATCTCTGGAAAGCATTGAAATAAAAAAAGAATGAAAAATGTTTCTTTTAAATGACCTAAGTTATTGCTACTAGAAGAGGAATTCTTGTCATCAGGAAAGATTTTAGAAGAAAAAACAATTGATAGTAGGCAGAAGAGTGTCAAAAAACTCCTCATCAGAATCAGGTTTCTGTTATGCAAACACACCAGCCTACTGATCCTCCCTGTTCTGTGGAAATGCCACAGAAATTGAAGAAAAATAAAAGTGCATGGGAGACCGTGGGCATGAAAGCACTTTGTAAACAGCAACATGCTCTGTGGTGGTGACATGTTATTAGAGCCTGGCTACCGAGGCTCCATTCCCTGTGGTTGGAAATTATTAGAGGTCCCCTGACTCCTGTCAGACTGCTTCCTAATGATCTTTAAGCTTTATTCCTAAAGGCAGGACAGTGGTACTGGCAGGAAAAGTGCTTAATAATTTGTTTACGGTAAAATGTGATCCTAATTAGTAATCTCATTAATTTCAATAAGGCATCTCCCCCTTCCCAACCTCTGTCAGCCAGCAGGTCCTGCTGCCTCTGCCTACCAGGTCTGTCTTCTTCTGTTTGCTTTGTGCCCGTGGCCACCGCCCACATTTGTGACCTCTTGGGTCACACCTGGGTAGCTTGTGCCCTCCTGCAAGCCACCCTCCATGGCGGCCAGAGGAGCCTTATGGTGACAAATCCTGTTCTGTTGCCAGTTTTGCATCCTGCAGCGTGTGCTGTACCACGGCCTTGAGACCTGCAAGGTCCTATCCTGCTTGCCGTCAACTCCTGGTACCATCACTGTCGCCCACTCTGCCTTTATTTTTCCATCCCTCAAAGACCTGAAGCTCCTCTCTGCCTAGGCTTGGCCTTTGGTATTCCTTTAGCCTAGAATGGCATTTCCCCAGTCTCTGCGTGGGCTGGAGCTCATCCGGCAAAGCTCAGCTCCGCTGTTTCTTCCTCACCTTTCCCCAACAGCATAACCTCCCAAGCCTGCACACAGATCAGCACAAGATACTGCCCCAAAGCCGGCTGAGCATGGGCATTCCATCCAAACAAGAGCTGTGATCTTTCCTAGCAAATGTCTGTGAAACCGACTCAGCCAGAGACGTCTCAGCACTGCACACCTCCACCAGCCACCAGCAGCCCTCTGGGCCTCCTTCCTTTCAGCTCTTAGTTTCCGACATCATCTTTTTTTTTTTATGTAACTTTACTTATTATTCATCCCTTTCTGATCAAATGTATGTTCTGTGAGGGCAGGGACTATGTCTCTGTTGTTCTCTGTTTCTTCTGGGCCTAGAAGAGGGCCCAGCACATACAGCACTTGCATCTCTGTGCCATATAAATGAACACTAACTGAAGGCAGACACGATTGACCAAAGGAAGAAAGGAGAAATGTTACAAAAAGGTGACTGGGCCGGGCGTGGGGGCGCACGCTTGTAATCCCAGTACTTGGGAGGTGGAGACCGGAGGATCCAGGTTCGCAGCCAGCCTCAGCTACTTAGTGAGGTCCTCCGCAACTTCGTGAGGCCCGGTTTCAAAATAAAGTATAAAAAATAGGGCCGGGGGTGTAGTTCGGAGGTAGAATGCCCCTGGGTTCAATCCCCGGTACCGCAAAAAAAAAAAAAAAAGGTGACTGGGTTTATGTTGACACCCTAAGACAACTAATAAAATCCCATTCAATGAGAGATGTAATCAAAATGACTGCTTTTCGCTAATCAGACTGGTCAATTCAGTTATAGAAATAACTTGATGAAATAGTAGCAGGGGCTATAGGATATGATAGCTTTTGATATCTCTTGCTTACATTAGCCAGAATGGCTTAGAATCCTTAAAATCCTCACTTCTCAAAGTTTACCAAAGGAAAAATTACAGAACATAGATCACTCTTTTCCACATACTGGTTTTTATTTGTTTTATTTCTAAATTTTGACTGGTGAATTATAATTATACACAAATGTGGGTTTCATTGTGACATATTTGTACATGCATATAATATAATTTGATCAATTACAATCCCAAGTACCTCCCCTTGGCCTCCCCTCCTCCCTCCCTCTAATCCTCTTTCCTTACTCTCTGGTTTCTCTTCTGTTTTCATGAGATCCCCCCTTTTCCCCTCTTTTTTTTCTGTCTAACTTCCATTTATGAGAGAAAACATGACCCTTGATTATCTGAGTCTGGCTTATATCAGTTAGCATAACATTCTCCATTTTCATTCATTTTCCTGCATATGACATGATTTTGTTCTTTTTTATGGCTGAGTAAAACTCCATTGTGTACATATAACACATTTTCTTTATCTATTCATCTGTTGACTGATACCTAGGCTGGTTCCACAAATTGGCTATTGTGAATTGTGCTGCTGTAAACATGGGTATGCTTCTATCACTATAGTATGCCAACTTTAATTCTTTTGGATAATAACCAAGAAGTGGTATAGCTGGGTCATATGGTGGTTCCATTCCTAGTCTTTTGAGGAATCTTCATATTTATTAAAAAGCTTCTGCACAGCTAAGGAAATAATTAATAGTGGTGAAGACAGTCTACAAAATGGGAAAAACTCTTTGCCAGCAACTCTTCCAACAGAGAATTAATCTCCAGAATATATAAAAAAACTTAATACTGGAAAACAAAATAACCCAGTCAATAAATGGACAAATGAACTAAACAGACATATCTCAAAAGAAAAAATACAAATGGCCAATAAATATGCAAAAAAATGTTCAACATCCTTAGCAATCGGCGAAATGCAAACCAAAACCATACTGAGATTCCATCTAACTCTAGCTAGAGAGGCAACAGTCAAGAATACAAACAATAATTTGTTGGCGAGGATATGGGGAGAAAGGAATGCTTATTCGTTGTGGGTGGGACTTCAAATTAGTACAAACACTTTAAAATAAAATTTAAAAAAAGAAAATAATTGTTTCCAGGGAAAGTCCTGATGTCTAATCTGAAAGGCTTGAGATTATGGTTTTCTTCTTTTCATAAGTCTAATTCGTTTGTTCCGGTGTGCCTCCCTTCATGATAGAGAGCACTTATTCTACAAATATTTTTTGTTAGCCTCCTGTGTCTGTCTTGTGGGAACTAGAGGGGTACTATCTCCTCTGGGAAAGGTTGTCTAACAATTTCTCCTCTGTAGCAATTTAGGAGGAATATACCCGCCAGGTGCTGCCACTCTTGTGGAGTTACATGAGAACCAGAAAGTGACACTAAGTTGGCTTGGAGGTGTTACAAGCAAAGCCCCAGTACAAGAGGCATGGAAAAGAGGTGGGCTGAGTCAAATGTCCCTAAGAGGAGTGCATGGCTGAGCGGGAGGCCAGCCATTCTTCCTGCATAGGCCTGCCAAGTAGCCTGGATCATGAGACAGGAAAGTTGGGCTACTCTAGTCTTTCAAACTCAGATGGCCCCACTTCCAAAACCAGCCTTGGCCTTTTGTATTTTGGTATCGAGTCCCTGCTGAAGGAATGCCTTATTGAAATAGAAAGGAGCTTATGGAGTTTGGGATTAGATAGCAAATAACTGGGACTACGTTTCAATTGATTTTGTTGAGTTTCAAAATGGCTCAGAAACAATTGGACCTAATTTTTCTCAAAATTAACATCAGTAAAAAAAAAAAAAAAACCAAAAAGATCAAGTGAAATAAAATCCTCCCGGGTAAAAGTTGCAAACAGGGATTTGCCCAAACTTTTCCCATTTTTTTTCCATCCTTGGTTAACAAAGACATAAACCTGGGAGCATTTGCAGGTTTTTAAGCCTTTAAGATTATTACAAACTTAGTTTGTAATAAATAGTAATTGCAAGCTTTAGAAATATTTAAAGGAGAATTTTTCTGATGTCTTTAATTTCTGATAAGTATTGAAATACATCACCCATATAATAATTATAGGTCAAGAGTTTCAGAGCTTGAAGATAATTTCAGCGCTAGAGACAATCATTCTGGGCAGTACACTTCTACAGAGGCACAGACTGAGGTCCTGGAGGGCAGCTAGACTTGCTCAAGGCTTGTCTACCAGCCAGTGCAGAGCCAGGACTCCAGTTCATTTCATCTCATGGAAATGCCTGAGACAATGGCCGGGTCCAGCCTCACTTTCCTATTTATGAGGCTCTGTAAAGCCTCCAGAATTTGGGTGGAGTTTTTTTTTTTCACTAAAAATTTTAAAAAAAAGTTATGCTGGGAATCTAACCCAGGGTCTTGGCACATGCTAGGCAAGTGCTTTGCCACTGAGCTACGTCCCAAGCCCCAAATACAAGGTTTTGATGGTCATACAAGTTCAGAGTTAATTGCAACCACATTTGCTTTTTCCTTCTGAGAATTCCAACGAGGTAGCAGTTCAGAGGCAATGGGCACTGAGGGTGCTGGTTTAGGATGGAATGTGAAAATCTAGGGACCGTATGCATGGTGGTGGAGAACCCGTCCCTCCCTCTGACGGCCCTTTACACCAACAGCCACCTCTGTGCAGGCTCAGGTTTCCACAGTGCCTCTTGGGAGGCAGGCCTCATCCCCCATGCAGGAGGAGGCCAGATGAGTGGAGCATCATTGTTGGGGTGAAGTTCCCCTTAGTTTCCAATTTCCCGTTCTTGATAGCCACGTCACACAAATTTTTCCATGAACATGGAAAGAAGAGGAGAGGGCTTTGGATGGCAGTGGCTGCTGCCCCGAGCCTCCGCGCTGGTCCAGAGTTTGTCACCAGCCTCCTTGACTGTCAAAGTCTTGCTCCACAAACAGAAAGAAGGATCCTGCAGGCTTTCACTACAGGGGACACTTCCTTCCTTCTCCCTTCCTGTCTTGAACACAGGGGGCTGCAGCTGCAGACAGGGAGGGGCATGTTACAAATGAAAATTTAAAAGGATTCCATGTGAGGAGGAACTTTGGTCGGGAAGAATTGGGAAGCACTGTCTGAGTGGTGAGTGTCCCGCTAGGCCCTTTGAAAACACTTAGGAGTTATCTAGTTGTCAAGTATTGGTTTTTAACTGTATTAACTATTTGAGGTAAATGATCATCTTTGCCTCACCTACCCCACACCCCAACACACACACCATTTGCAACAATAGCTTCAGTCTTTTTTTGTGTGAGTGGTACTGGGGATGGAACCCAGGGCCTTCTACCTCCAGGCTACACTCCCAGACCTATTTTATTTTTTATTTAGAAACAGGGTCTCGCTAAGTTGCTGAGAGCCTCATTGGGTTGCTGAGAGCCTCGCTAAGTTGCTGAGGCTGGCTTTGAAACTGTAATCCTCCTGTCTCAGCCTCCCAAGTACTAGGATTACAAGCGTGTGTCACCAAGCCCCGCCAGCTTCAGTCTTTTTGCTCCTCGGTTTTTCAAGCCAAGCAGAAATTTAGCTGGTTGGTCCTAGGTCTGGGGGGAAAATATTATTTGAATTCTCTCTGGGGACATCATTAAAATTTTATTTTATTAATTAATATCCACTTAAATTTGAGTCAATAAATACCCAGGGAAATTATTCTTGCTCTCTTAAATCACACCAATACATAATGATGATTATAGAACACTATAACACATTAATACATATGATGTTTATGGTTGAAAAGTACTTACATTGCTGAGCATCGTGGCGCAGGCCCATAATCTCAGTACTTGGGAGACTGAGAGAGGAGAATCGCAGGTTTGAGGCCAGCTTCAGCAATTTAATGAGGGCCTCAGCAACTGTGAGACCCTGTTTCAATATAAAAAAGAAAATAAGGCTGAGGGTATAGAGTATAGCTCAAAGGTAGAATGCCCCGGGAATCAATTTCCAGTACCAAAAAAAAAAAAAAAGAAAAGAAAAGTACTTACATCTATTTCCTTATACATTGTTACACTTACATATGTCTTCCAGAATACTTCATTAGTTGAACTTTATTATGAAAATATGGAGATTCAGCATTTTTATAATATTCACATTAATACTTGAAAGAACATACTAAGTACTCATCACTTACAACATGCCATCAATACAGAGCTCATTTGAATGAAGAACCACAGAAGGTTCTAGTTTTGATGATGATTATCTGTCTGACTGTTTTCACTGTATGTTCAGAAAAGAGTGGGCAAAGTCATCTGGGGTCAGAGGTCAGCTAGATATCCGTATTCCAGATGTGGAACTGGTCAAGATCAGAGAACATCTTCTGATCCTGCAGCTTAGAAACAAAGATGTTAATTTAGCTCTTCTTTCTGGCATTTAGATCGTCAGTTTTGCACAGGCACATATCAAGGAGAAAAGAGGCCCTGGACACGTTAGATGTGAGGGATGACTTCAGATGTTTTCATGGGATAGCTGCGGGACAGAGTAGAAACAGGACAAATCATGGTCTCCTTCGCCGCCTTCAAGTCCACTGGACTCTGCAATGACTAGTTATCTCTTGGACTATCACGCTGTGATCCTCATCAGTGTGACTTGGCCTTAGTATTCCTCTTGAGATCCTGTTAATGTTCGGTTGGCTTGTTTTATATTTCAGGAGAGCCATGACCTTCCTGCTATTCTTTTTTTATTTTATTTTTTTACTTTTATTGGTACATGATAGTCTCATATCATAATGTAGTTCATTGTGATAGTGGCATACATGCACACAGCACTTGGTGGGCTTTCCCCCAGCTCCCTCCCCACTCCCCCTTCCCCATACAGGGTAATGAGATTGACATTGGTATTCTCACATATGTCAATGGAAGTGATTCCTTCATTGATCCGCCCTCTCCTCCTCCCCCCTTTCCTACACCTCTTCCCTGGCTCCACTGAAGTCTCACTTCCATTATCCGAAGTCCCTCTGGTATCCCGATTACTCCCTAGCTTCTGCATATAAGAGAAAACATATGCCCCTTCACTTTCTGTGACTGACTAATCTCAATTAGCATAATGTTCTCCAGGTCCATCCATTTTCCTGCAAATGACATTATTTTGTTCTTGATTGCTGAGTAGAATTCCATTGTATGTATATCCCACAATTTTGTGATCCATTCATCTGTTGATGGACCCCTAGGTTGGTTCCATAATTTGGCCATTGTGAATTGTGCTGCTATAAACATAGATATGCATATATTAGTATGATTTTCTGGTTTCAGTCTCCTTGATGAGATACCCAGGCGTGGTATAGCTGGAGACCTTCCTGCTATTCTTACCAGGACCACTTGTATAAACACTATCAATGTGCTTGCCCTGCTTAGGTCTTTATTTTTGAGGGGGGGATTACTGGGGATTGAACCCAGAGGCATTCTACCTCTGAGCTATACTCCCAGCAGATTTTATTTTTTTTTATTTTGAAACAAGGTCTCACTAAGTTGCTGAGACTGGCCTCAAACCTGCAATCCTCATGTCTCAGCCTCCCAAGTACTAGAATTACAGGTGTATGCCTCCATGCCCTCTCTGTTTAGATCTTAAAACAAGGTGTCCCTGAGAATAGGAAGCAGTGTGTTCTTTGAAGGAGGATGGTCATCCCAGGTTTCAGTCCTGGGAAGAGGCCTGGCCTGAGTAGAGGAAGAAGAGGGACAACACCTCTTCTGTGGTTTGCTCTCTTCTGGAATGTACTCTGGATCGGTGGGCACCAAGATGGTGTCCACCCCAAGGAGGCCAGCTGGGGCTGGAATGAGGTGGGTTCTGAGTCCAGCAGGACACGCCATATTTTGCAAGCTGAATAAACCTGGTTATGTTTCTATCTCGATCTCTTTCCCTTCACTGTTTAAAGCCTTCAGTATTTTCTTAATTGTCCTATCCTCTGCTGGACATTAAGGGGAAGATTTGGGGAGTGCCGGGTCTAGAGTGTTAAAAGGGAGGGTGCCCCTTGGATTGGGGTGAGGGTGGCAGCTGGGGTCAGGGAGAGATATCCAAGACTGAAGAAGAAGAGGGGCTCTCAGCATCAGTGCCAGGGCCCTGACACTGTCTCTGGCTGGGGAGAGGTTCTCCCCTGGGCCACTGGAGAGGATCCAAGTGGCATTTGATTAAGGAAGGAGTTAGCTATCTAGCAGCTATATGGTATTTTGCTTCTAGTGTGGGTTTTCAATTGTGTGTGCATATGGTGTTGCTATTCATTATCTGGCTGCTTTATTTGTTTCAAAAATATCCACAGAGAGTTGAACAGCAATTGTTACCTCAACTAACAGTTACTCTGTTTGAAACAAATAGTCTGTTTAATCTCCAGAGAGGGTGAACTCTGGGCTCGATACTATCTTCACAAGCAGGGGTCTCTCTTCCTGAAAGGCACAATTATAGCAATAGGCATGCTGTAATTTGGAATCTTAGCAGTTAGTAGATATGCAACGAACATCACCTGAAATGGGGAAGTTGCAGGTCAATTAATAGACACCTGAGCTTTCACTCAAATCTATAAACATGGTGTGCACGACCTGACTGCTACACCCACCCCAGCACACATCTGTGTGCATGGAAAGCCACCAGTGGGCAATGATCAGGCTGACAGGAACGTCTTGCTAATGTGCCTCTGTGGGTGTGGTTGGGACAAGGCAGCCACACCGCACCTCCTGGGGGAGCCCTGGGACACCGTGCCACACCTGCGTGGGCTTGGCATGGAGCACCTGCTGGCTCACTCCTCCTAACGTCTGAATTGAATGAGCGTAACATGCTAAATGCTTCTGGATTATTTTGTTTTTCAACTTAATGATAATGCTTTCTAGGCAGCACTATGGCATAAGAAGTACTCTTCTTAATTGACTAAGAAAAGAAAAAAGAAACCCCATAAACCCCATATTAATAACACAGGTATTTACATTCACCCGTCCGCTGGCTTCTTTCTCCTTAAGTTACTTTTTCCTGGAGTCATTCCCTGTAGCGCCTGTGATAATAACATTTGACCCTTCTCCCTGGCCTGGGGGTCCTGGAGAAGAGGTCCCCTTGTCCCTTGCTGGCCGATACGGCCTTGGCACCTAGCCCAGTGCTTTGTACCTCGCAAGTCCTCAGTGCCTTTTGTGGCATGAATGAGTGCAAGCAGAGCCTCTCACCCACCCCCTGGGGGTGCCCCTTCTTTGTAGAGGCTCCTTGATCCCTAGTACTGGTTATTCTCTTTCATTGGAACTAGATCCCCCCATTTAAGTACTTACTATATCAATTTATTTGTGTTTTATCTAATGTGTATCTTGTCCATTTGACGGACAGCTCTGTTGAAGTTGAGGCCACGTCTGTTCTGTTCCTTGTCCTAGCACCTGCCTGGCACAGAGTGGGGCTGAGTGAAAGGTGGGTGTTTATAAATGACTGTAGATGACTAGATGGACCGGGACTGATACATACCCCCATGTGCACTTGTGGTTGTATGTTGTATGCTGGCCCTCCCACCAATGAGCGATATGGATCAGTGAAAGACACCACAGGGAACGGCCACAAGCCCCCTCGTCTCAGCAAACCATCAGTGGAGGAGTGGCCACAGAGGGTGTACGGCAAGGTTGCGTTCCAGGGTTATCAGGTTTGGGATAGAGAACTTCTCTATTTCAATAAGATCACAAAATGGCCTTCGATGGACCCCAGATGCAATTCTGGCCCTACTAACAAGCTGTGTGATCTTGAGAAAACTTTAGGACCTTGCTGAACCCCTTTTCCTAGTATGTAAATTTGGGGCATAAATAGCACATGCTACATGTGGCTACGTAGAAGATTAAACAGATGATGTATGTCAAGTATGTAGTTTAGTGCCTGGTGTAGAATAAGGAATAAGTACTCAGTAAAAGTTATTATTAAATTAATAATAGCATAATAAGTCCATCAGTGGGCTAGCTGTGTCCCAGGGCTCAATTAGGTCATAATTAAATGCATTAAACAGTGTCTCATGCTCAACTTCAGTGAAAGGAATTAATGCTTTGCCTTTAATGGCTATAAAATTCTACTGAGCTAAATAATGGAATCAGAACGAATTCCCTATAGTCAAAGCTGGATTTTGCAAGATCTGGAGGGCTACAGTGTAAGGCACACTGTCACTACAGATTAAAATATCTCTGTACCCCAAATATTATAGTTATTTAATGATACATTGATGGCCTTTAAATTTTCTCTGACAAGAAAATTCAAGCACATAAAATGAGAGCTTTTAAATAATCTATTTTCTATAATCTTAGCAAGGTATAAGAAATATCCTATGATAAAAATAATTATGTAAATATCCTTTAAAATCCTCTGTCAAAAGTATATTATAAATGTATTACTTTTCCCCAATTAGAAAATAAATATAATCTTTGAATATAATACTTTAAAATGTTTAGTCTTATTGACATGATACAATGTATATATAAATATATATATAATATATATAAAACAATTTAGATAATTTGTAGTGACAGGTAAGACCTAAATGACAGGAACCAGAAACCTAATTATTTCAAATTGAATAATCTTGCTAACCAGTGTCACTCATTTTGAGGGAACAAAGGCAATGGCTTTTTAAAATGGCTTACTCGTATTAATAATTCTGTTATAATTCCCCACAAATTATATCAGAGTTCTGCTATATCACAAAGACTGCAAAAGCCGGACATGTATTTCTTCATCAAATGCAAGAAAATGCATGCACCCTGTCTAACCCTGACTATCGGTTTATCCAGGGATCAGTGGAGGCTCTTACTCTACAACAGCAGCCTCCAATTTTCTCATCACTCTTCAATTGGGGCAAAAAAAAAGGGGGGGGAGATACTTTTTAGAAAAAAAATTCTCACGTTTCAGACGGGTGGTGGACGTGGGCGGCATACTGTTGAATACGTTTTCTCCATGGTGCTCAGTCCTCGTTTCTGACAGGATAAAGACTCTGGCCAGCCGCTGGTTCTTGTGTATGTCTTCTCTCCTGTTTAAGGGGTTGTGAAGAAGAGGAGAGGGTGTGGGCACTGGAATTCCAGCCTCCAGCGCGCAGCCTTGGGGTTATATTGGGTAACCCCCCTTACCATACTAGTCCAGTCTCTGGAACACTGAATAAGAACACCATCTTCAGGGGTGGCAGAGGATACCAAAACTCACCTTCTTTGTTACCATATTTGCTTTCCCGACACCCCTCCTCCATCTTTTTGAAAAGAGCTAGGAACTCAATATTGAGTATCGAAGTGTTGCATATTCAGACCAGGAAGAACTCCTTGATTAAATGAGTATCTTCATTCCATCATGGATAGTGCCAGAGAGACACCACCTTTGATGTTCTATGTTAATGCACTTCCTAAAACACTATAATATGTATGTTTGTTTGCATACCTCTCCTGAATTCTCTCTCTCTCTCTCTCTCTCTCTCTCTCTCTCTCTCTCACACACACACACACACACACACACCATTGGCATACCCATCTAACGAAACAAAACTAATGAAGCACACATGCTCTTTGGATACTTCTCTATTTCTCCTCTCCTCATCCCAGCAAGACTCATGAGGAGAGTCGTTCATATTCTGTGTTCCCACTTGCTCACCTCTCTTCCCTCTTTAGCTGCTTCATCCTGGCTTTCTTCTCCATCATTCCATTTAACTGGCCCTTAATTGTTCCTGGCCAAAGCCATTGGCTAATTTCCTGTCCTCATCTTCCTCTATCTCTTAGTAGCTGCTGAACACACTCTTCTAACAATGTCCTGCCTGAGGAACACTTTTCTCGCTTGGGGCCTCATTCTCTTGGTTCCCTCCTGCAGGGCCACTTCATCTCCTACAGTTTGGGGATCCTCCTCCGCTGTGACAAACCTGTATGTTGGTGGGCCCAGGGCTCCCTCCCAGCGGGCTCTCCTAGTCACACTCTTTTGGTTGGTTCCATGGTGCCAATGCCTCTGCACACCAATGGGTCTCAGATGTGTACGTCCAGTTCAGCTCCAGACTCATTTCTCCAACTGCCCACCAATCAGGGCTTCCCAGAGAAACAGAGCCAATAGGATGTATGTGAGTACATGTGTAGAAATAAATTGTTACATGGAATTTGCTCATATGATTAGGGAGGCTGGCAACCAAGATCTGCAGGGCAGGCTGGCAGGCTAGAGACCCAGGCAAAAGCCATGTTGCCATTCAAGCCCCAGGCCACCGAATACAGAATTCCCTCTTGCCTGGGAGAGGTGAGTCTTTTGTTCTAGCTGGCCCTTTAGTGGAGTGGATAAGGCCCACCCGCATTTCAGTGGGCTATCTGCTTTACCTAAAACTCACCAACTTAAATGTTCATCTCTTTCAAATACACTCACAGAAATACCCAGAATAATATTTGATGAAATACCTGGGCACTGAGGCCCAACCAAGTTGACACATAAAATCGACTATCATACTACTCCCCCTCTTTACCCTATGTCTAAGAGGTACAGAGAGGAGGGAGACAGAGGACCCAGTGACATTCCCTTCTCTACAGATGAGAAGTTAACTTCCTCCTGAAAACCGAGAATGAACTCAAGTGTGTCTTGAAATGCAGCCATTGTACTATGGTCTCAAATTTGGAACAAATACCAGAACCCAGAACACTACAAATAGTTGTAAATACACATGTGCACCGAAACACCACTAGGTTAGCAGATGATCTCATGTGCTCCTGATGCCCCCCAAAGCCTTGTCCAGAAACCAGTAACTCAAGATCCGCTCCCACCCTCTCCCCCAACCCTCGCTGGTGGACATTCATGAACTCAGACTTGTTTTCGGATGTGTCAATTCCATGTGCTTAAAATAACCGTTACCCCCACTCCTCCGATGACCCCAACCTCAGGCCACTCCACATAATCCCCCCTCTCTCTTCTTCATGAGATGAATATTGTCATCGTCTTCTTGGGCCTCTCTCAAATGATCCATTTTTATATCAGTCTGGAATTTTAAAAACATGTGTGAATCGAATGCTAGACTTTCAGGGAGAGATCTAATTCTGTATTCCCTTTTTATATCCAGTGACTGTTTCTGTTGTCACAATTATTTTTAAAGCATCTGGGGTTTTCGTGCTTTACGGAACTCACTCTGCCAGACTCAGACTGAGTATTCCAAACGATACTTACTCATTTTCCACATTCTCCTCCCATTCCACAACCACCCAGAAAGCATGCTCAGTTTGTGAAGTGGTCCTCATACGGCAGCCTTGCTCCTACAAGGAGCTTCCATCCTGCCTCCCCAGTTCCCTCAATGATACCCTGGAGCACGAATGCTTAATCTGATTATTGGGAAGAGCCCGCCACCAGCTATGGTGTCTCTGTGCTCCTAATGGCCTCCTGTTCCTGCAACCTTCTTGCAGGACACTGCAGGACACTTGCAGGACACTGCGACCTTCTTGTTGGCGCCATATTTGAGGCCTTCTGTCCCCAGCTTCTGAAGAGCTGCAGGCCCGGTTCTCTTGGACACAGGGAAGGAGGACATGGGATATGCCTGAGCCTAAGCCATGTGCTTGTATGTGGAAGAGTCGAGAATGGAATCCTGCTTTCAGGGGGTTATTGGTGTTTGCAATATTGAAATTACTAAAGCAGTGCTTCCCTCGTGTGTGGCTACTGATCCTTGGACATTCACAGTACCAGTCAGAAGCCCTGGGAGGGAAGGTGGCAAATGGCCCCCGTCCTAACATAATAATGGAGACAATCTAGAAAGCAAAGCCAGGGTTTAGTGGCATTTGTTTTCTGTTGCTGCCTTAACAAATTACCACAAATTTTGTGGCTTCAAACAGCACCCACTGACTGTCTCACGGTTCTGGGGGCCAGAATCCCAGGCCCTCCGTGGTGCCTCTGGCTCTGCCTGGGATCTTGCCAGGCTGAAGTCAAGGAACCAGCCAGGCTGTGTTCCCAGGAGGCGGGAATGAGTCCTCTCCCCCGCCCATCCCAGGAGGATGCAGCCCCAGGCCCAGAGCTTTCCTCAGCTCCTGGAGGCTTCCGGGCTCCTGCCTTTCTCTGTCTCCAAAGCCAGCCATGGCAGGTGAGTCCACCTCACACTTCCAGTTTCTGACCTCTCTTCTCCTCATGTTTCTTCTCATGTTCTTCTTCTTTTAAAAGCTCAGGTGGTTAAAGAAAGGCCACCTGGATGATTGAGGACATACTCCCTATTTAAGTTGAGCTGGTTAGTAACTTAAATTCCACCTGCCAAGTCCCTCTGCAGCATGCCCAGTTTGGTTGAATAACCAAGGGACAGGAAGCTTGAAAGAACATCTTTCCAATTATTCCTACCACACAGCACATGCCGTTTTCAATGACAACGCTGAGTTCTGGCTCAATTTTCACTTTTCCCCCCCGATGTCTAGCTATCAAATTTTACTTTCTAAAACTGCTCTGCCTAAGGGTTAGCCACCTTCTAGCTACATTTCACTGGGCAAGTCCCTAAACCTCTATGAGCCCCACTTTTCTCAGGTATAAGACATTGCCTGCTGCACAGTATTGTTTCAAACATTAAGTGAAAACCTATTGTAAATAAACTTTGAAAATTGAAAGGTGAAATGCAAATGTTTGTTGTATCGCCTTATGTTCTAAATATAAATATTTTAAAAACTAGAATGGAAAGTTTTCTAAATGAGTGTATATGTCATGATATGTAACTGTGGTTTCTAGCGTAGCAGGAACTCAAGGCAGAAAACCTGGGCAAAGTCCACTCAGTGGCTGAATGACCTTCGACATGTTCTTTAGTTTCTCAAGGCCTCTCTTTCTCATCTGTGAATGAATGTGTTTGACAAAAGGATCTCCTCCGTGGTCCTATTGAGCACTGAAATTCTATGTCTATTCTTGCTCGTTCTTTAAGATGCACTAAGAATCAGAGTTTTGAGAAGCGATCTATTTATAGTCAGCTCTGCACCAGATAACTGTAAAATGTCCAAGGCAAGCTCATAATACCAGGCCTAGAAATCTCTTCGAGGATAACCTGAAATATCTCTGTAAATCCGGGTAGTTTTGCAGTCCTTTATCATTATAATCAAGTATTTCCTCAGCACCCAATTCCAAAGTATTCAGCTATTGAACAGTTTCTGTTTGAAAGTTCATAATAGTTAATCAAGCAGTTATTATTATTTCAGAAAAACACTAAATATGCTGCATTAATAGAAAATTATCCTTAGAGTCTCTTTTAAAAAATCAAGCATGAGTATAAAACCTGATTCAATATTTGTGAACTTTTTGACTTCTCTAAATTTTCAAAATTTGTACCTTAAGAAATAAGTTAATTATAAACATTGCCTTTCTTCTCTATCTAAATTTTTGCTTTCATTTCAAACAAGCCTGAAGACTAAACTGTGTCTTCAGTTATTGTCTAAAGAATCACTAATGAGTGCATTCAATTTTCTGAGTGTCACCCTATTCTCCCTGCATCTGGAGTAATGACTAGTTTCATAAATTTTAGTTTTGAACTTTAAAAAGGAAAGATTTTCTCCAAGTTCCATTTTAGTGGGGTTTTGACATAGGCCACACATTTTTTTTTTTATTCTGGCATTGGGGAAGGATTTCAGGAGAACTGGACTGTTAATGTTCAAGTTTCTTTTCGTCCAACAGACACCCAGGGGAGCCTGGCTCCCTGCGGTGGCCACACCAGAGTGGGGAAGTATGAGCACAGGTCCCTGTCACGATTGAGTTAGTGCCTCCTAAAGGGGGAAAATGAGTTATTTTGACCACATTGTGGTGGTCAACCAGCCTTCACTTAAAGAAAATAATTTTCTTTGCCATGGTAATCTCCTAGGTTGTTGTAGCTGGCTAGAATCGGAGTTTCACAAGATGAATGTGGCATGCAGTGTGTTTAGCTCTAATCAGTTGCACGTGTGTGATGGTTTCGGCCCGTGGCTCTGGCGTAGAATGACTGGAAATGTTAGAGGGATGGAGCTCTGGGCGAGGCAGGAGTGTGGTTCACACACCCCACTTACAGCTTCACATCCGGAAGTTGGCAGTTTTAAGAAGGGCGGGGGGCTGACACAGCAGACAATAAAACAAGACAAGAGGGAAGGGGAGACTAGAGAAAAAGAGAAAGGGAAAAAGGTAAAGTGGCAAAATAATGACCAGCCAAGAAAAAAGAAGAGGAGAAGGCAAGAGATGCATAGGAAAGATACTAGTTGACTCGTTTATTAATTCATTCAACAAACTGAGGACCTACTTTGTGCTCAGGACTGTGCTAGTTGCTAAGGACACAACACAGGACAAAGGGGACGCTCCCCGCCTTCCAGAGGCACAGGGTCCCCGGGGAAGGCCAGTCCCCTGAGCGCATCCAGGGACCTGCATCCTACCTTTGGCTCAGAGAGAGCCTCACCTGACCAGGTGGTTCCTCCCAGCGCATACTCAGTGTGAGCAGCAGGTGCTAGACCCTAACACAAGGCCCCTGCCTACCTGTGGTTCCTGGGAAGCCATTTTCAATTTCCCCAATTTGAAAGAGTGTTGGCAAGCCACAGCTCGTGGTAATTCTGCCAGACAGACTTGTCTGTGTCGGGGAAAGAACAATTACACAGTGACATGCATATTACCCCTAAATGGGGATATTTTTGTAGGGTAGTCAAGGAACTTAGTCTCCTGTGTGAGAGAGAGAGCAAGAGCAAAACAGGACAAAGTTGGGAAGAGAGCTCTTGGTGACTTTCTTCTGTCCCCCTGGCGCTCTACGCACACTGTCTTCCAAGCGCTTTACCAAGCACCTCACCTGTGCTGCCAGCCTGGATCGGACATCTTCCCGCAGTTCCAGCTGCATTTTTCTGTGCCTCAGTCCTGGATGTTGCTAAACTCTTGCTAGGAGACATGGAGCCTCTGATAAACATATCTAGCCTGAACTGTCACCGGCAGATACCTAGCCAGGGGGGTGGTTTTCCTTCAGCAACTGCTGATGCCTCTGGGGCTAAAGGAGTTAGTGATGGAGGATGTGGGGCAGGGCCAGGGAAAGGTAGAGGGCTTTAGGCTCTACCTAATTCTTTGCTTATTCTCAAAATGCGTGTCTATGAAACTAGAGAAAGAAGTCATCTGCTAAAACTTCTCATTCTCCACGCATGAAAAATCCCCGCTACCACAAACCTTTCCAGCAGAAACTACGCGCTTAGAATCAAATTCTGACTTGATCTCCTTAAAGTGTGTTCTTCATTCTGAAGCTGGGCGTGTGCACCTCACATGCAATCAGCTTTTCAGACCTACCTCCCCAGCAAAAATGTGACTTTAAGACCAATCCATGATGAAACATGGGTCCAGCCTGAGACCCATCCCAGCCCTTTCCTGTCACTGTTGACCACTGGCCTCCCCAGGAACCCTTGATCCGGACAAAACATCCGCGGCCCCAGCACTGGGCTCCCAGGATGGATCCAAAGCAAGCGGCTGAAAGAACCCCAGGGTTATTCTCCTAATCACTCATCTAAAGATGAGTTTAGGAAATAAAGTTTTGCTCATGTAGTATCTCATTTTTAGTCTTTTTAAAAAGAAGGGAAAGCTGGGCGTGGTGGCACAAGCTTGTAATCCCAGTACTTGGGAGGCTGAGACAGGGGGTGGAGCTCGGAGGTAGAATGCCCCTGGGTTCAATCCCCAGTACCGCAAAAAAAAAAAAAAAAAGAAGGGAAGGAAATTGAAATTTGAGATAATGTTCAGAATATATATATATATATATATATATATTTTTTTTTGCAGTACTGGGATTGAACCCAGGGGCATTCTACCTCCGAGCTACACCCCCAGTTCTATTTTCTATTCTTTATTTTGAAACAGGGTCTCACTAAGTTGCAGAGGGCCTCATTAAGTAGCTGAGGCTGGCTGAGAACCTGAGATCCTCCTGTCTCAGTCTCCTAAGTACTGGGATTACAAGCATGCGCCACCACGCCCGGCTAATAAATATATTTCTGTACAGGTCCATGCTGAGTTTTCTTTGTTCGGAGGTTACTTTACCATGCATGGAGTGAGTAGTTTGCCTCTCCCAAGGCACCTCGTGCTCTTTCTCTCTGATCCTCATAGCAGCCTTGTGCGGCCCTTCATAGTGGCTTATTCTGCAGATGGACTTTCTGTGTCAGGGAAAGAACAATTATACAGCAACATGTATATCACCTCTAAATAGAGTGGGGCTATTTTTGTAGGGTGGTCAAAGAACTTAGTCTCCTATATGAGTCCCATTCCTTTCATTTTTCCCCAGGAGGAAAGAAGATATCTGTGTATCTTCTCCTTGAACCTAGTTTCTTTCTTTTTTTTTTAACTTTTTATGTTCATTTATTGGTGCATTGTAATTATACATTTTGATATATGTCAGGGTATCAACATCATACATGCACACATTGCACATTTAGTCCTCCCTCCAATCCCACCCTATTCCCTCCCCCTTCCCTCCCTTTCATGCTCCGGATAGTGATTGAGTCTTATAGGTTTGTATATGTACATCATGTGCTATAGTGTGTTTCCCTCCACTCCCCTCCCAACTCCCTCAGTTGGGTCACCTTCTTTGTCCATCTAAAGATCACATAGATAAAACACACAGTGAATATTATATTCAAACAAATAGTATGTTAATATATACATAATTTCATATTTTTTTCATTCATGTCACTGAGGCCTCAGCCTCCAGCCTGCTTGGTTCTGCCACTGTGGTTCTCTGCACCCAGGGAGCTGGTTGGATGCTTTAACTGTGGTACCCCTGACCTCTGAAGTCCTCCGGCAGAGATGTGGAAGGTGCTATCACCGTCGCACTTACCAAAGGCAGACCTCCCTCTGCTGTTACCAATATGTGATCAATTATTGCTCACAGCCCACCTGGCCCCCATGCACATTTCTCTCAAGTCATTTCATGGCTGTGGCACCTGGGAAGTGTCACAGGGTCGATCTTTTGTGTCACTCTGCCCACTTCATTCTTCTTTGTAAAATGTGGGTTTTGTGGCCCCTCTCCATACACATGTGTTCTCCCTTCCAAACCTAGAAATGTTGTCTTCTGTTAGGATAGAGGCGGGGGAGGGGGTGGTGGTAGAAATCAATGCCAACCTCTGGTTATCATTTTATCAAAATAGCATCAGCTTCCATGGATACCTGCTATCCTCAAGTTAAACTATGGTGTTAAAAGACTTCCAGTTAGAGACAGTGCATTACAAATCTGCTTTGTAAGTGATACTTTTGTGATTCTAATGTATTGAAAACATATTTGATCCCTTTTTGTCTCATCCTCTAAAACTAGGATCAGCCAAGGCTTAAGTAGATGGTTCATCTGGATTAGGAAGGAGTGACTTGTTTCAAAGCCCACGCAAGTGAAGCCATTTTGCAGTAATTATGACTGTATTTAACAAACTCGTGGCCATGTTGTCAACTCTAGTCTTCACTGAACATCTCGACGTGGGGCCCAGGGGGAGCCTTCAAACCTGACAGCCACTTCCTATTTGTCAGGAACAAGAAGGAGGGGGCTTAAAGAAAATGAGGTCTCCCCCTGTCAGGTGTAGAAATAAAGGACTGGCTGGGAGACGCATCCAAGAACAGGCAGTGTGAGGACCTAATGGGCCATGACAGCTCCGATAGCGAAGTGATTTCCCTCCACCGGGTAGGGTGGCCTTGGTGCCCACTTGTGGTTGTGTCTTGCAACAGCAGCCATTAGTGACCCTTACCTCACAGAGATCTCTCACAGAGGTGATGACCACGTCCTCCAGTTCTTTCAATGTAGCCACGTATGGCATAGATTTTATTTCCCAACTACACATGTGTATAACACACACACACACACACACACACACGAAGAAAGAACAGCCTGTCTTTAAGGAACACGAATGTGCCACTTCTGCCATGTTGAAAGAGAACTGTCCCCCTACAAATGTAGGCGCCTGAATGATTTCCCCTTTCTCTATCGAGATGATTTTGATACCAATTTAAGTCCTGAAGTCAAAGCATTTTAGAAATGGCACCTGCACATTCTAAAAACTGAAGTGTGTTGCCCTTTGTGATGTGAAAAGCAAACAGAATCTGGTCCATTCCGTGCCGTGGCAGGGTCAGCCCAGGCCTGTGGGCGTCAGCATCACGAGGCTGCCAGGTACCGGTCTGGGTCTTTAGGTGGGTTCTCCTCTAAGGCAGGGCTCCTGGCCGGAAGCCCTGGGACAGGTGGGAGCAAGAACCTTAGCCCTGCTTAAGTCAATCAGTCCTCGCCTACTGCACTTTCTCTCATTTGGTTTTAAATTATTTATTAAAAGATACAATGCCGGTTAGGGTGGCCTCATCAGGATGGAGAACATGGGCTCGGTAACTTGTGCATAAATCTGCAACTCAAATGAAAATTAAAGGGAAACTTGAAACAGCGACAGGAGGGAAGGCACGTAAACGTGAGGTGCTCCCCTCTCTGATTTTAGTTCAGAGGAAGGGATGTCTTGTAAATATTTTGGTTTTATTCTCCAAATGTTTTTTCTTTTCTTTTAAAGGTGAAATGCTTTCAGAAACCCCACCGTGGCTTACCTCATAAAAGCTCCGGGAGCCTTTCTGGGGTGGGTTTTGCTCCTCCTTCAGGAGGGGTGTGGGGTGGTGGGAGGCGCTGGGCTGCTCTCCTTGGCTTTGCTTTGATGGATCCCTCCCCTCATAATTATAATGCAAAACAGCACCCCCACAGCCTGCTCGGTGCATTTCAAACCTGAAGTTCCTTGAAGTTCTAAGGATTTTAAAATATTGTTATTCATTAATGGTGTGGCTTTGGGTGACATAAATGCACATTACATACTTTTATGTGCTGGAAACTGCTAAAAATGCCAAGTCACAAATGTTTACATGGCTGTTATGGAAAATGGTGCCATGCTAATATATATCTGCTCCTTAAATTCTGTTAGCAGTTGTAAGACAGTCAGATACCACCCGTGGGATGTTGTGCCCTCATGAAACACAATTACAATGAGAATATCTCATTATCTCATTGGCTTTAGCTTACTGCTCTGTTACCATGGTTTCAAATACACAGAGGAGTCTGAAACTAAGAGTGCTGCTAACAAAGAACATATCCTTGTACAATGACATCAGATCATGTTAGACAGAATAGACTTAATTAAATACCCCCTGATGGAGGCCAAAATACAGAAGTTGGGTCTACTTTTAAAAAAGGAAACCAGCCATTTAAACATATTCTGCTTCATTTGCTTGGGGATTTTTTTTTTTATTCCTCTTTAACATCAACTACAAACTGAACGCAGATCCCGTTTACTATCCTCGGGTAGTGATGAGGAGTTAAGGAGATGGAGAAGAAAAAGACAATGGTCAGAAAAGGATGTCAGATGAAGCTTTTTCCCCAGAGTCTGGCCACCAAGCCAACCAACACACAGACAGAGGGATGGGGGTTCGTCTGTGGTGCAAACCAGGGTATCCTCCGCTTTGAGGAGTCCTGGGAACCAGCTCGCATCCCAGCCTTTCCCAACGCTGTCTTCGTCTCCAAACACATGCATGGCATTCCAGCCTCTTTTCTGATGCATCGAGGGTCTTACTTTGCAAAACTGGAATCATACAATTTCTCACGATGGGAAACAAGTTGATTTCATTAGTAGAGAAATCATGGCTTTGGACTCCTGGACTCCCAACTGCTGTGCCGCTCTTCTTGGTTTGATTGATTTCCAGCCCCTGGCTCACTGCACTGAGGAAAGTGCCTCCTGGATCCAGCCACGGTGGCTTTTGTTTAAGCAAACCTTTAAAATACACTTCAGCACTCACTACAAATCATTCAGGCTTTGGAGTTATCCTAGTGTATAACCATTTCCTCCCAAAGACCTAAAACAGTGACTGGCATTTCTCTATGTTGTAAAATTAATTTCCCTATAATAGAAATCTCCCTTGTCAAAGTGAAGCTTTCCACTCCACCCCATACCACACACATGCTAGAATTATAGCAGTAAAAAAAAAAAAAAATTTAAATCACTTATAGGCCCTGGAGACTATCGAGTGACATAATGTGACAATAATGACATCCCTAGTGGTGTTAATTGATTTTGTCCTGGTAGAGGGTAATTTGGCTTCCACAGCAACTCAGGACCTTGGACTTACTGATTGGGCTGCCTAGGTAGCATTATCATTAATGAACAGAAAACACTCTTTCTTTCTTAAAAGACACTGATAATTATGGGAAAGGGAAGACAGAAAGCCAGAGGTTCTTAATCATTTAAGGAAAGTTAATTCTGAGCTGCTTGCATTAAAACGGGATATATATTAAAGATTGTGAATTAGCAATTCCGAGTCTCACTCCATAAAATCCAGCTGCTTTTCTGCTACCTTAGAAAGATCTGCGAATAACTCAAATGATTTGTAAAGTGTTCTTCAACAGAAAAAAAAAAAAGCAGTTGGCGGCCGTGTGTGCTGTGTGATTAAAAGTGATGCATTATCTGTCAAGCTGACTCACTTTATTGGTTTACATTCCTTTCTTTATGGCTTCTAATTGGTGTGATTTTGAAAATATTTTTAAAATGAAAAACACATCCTCTTCTAAATTGCGTGTGTGGAGTAAGATCTTCAGACAATTCTCTGATTTTCAGAGAAGTTGGATAGACTTGGGAGTCATTCAAGCTAAAACCCAATAACTGAGATTATGCAAACAGAAATATTACCCATTAGCCAGGCGTGGTGGTGCACGCTTGTAATCCCAGTACTTGGGAGGCTGAGACGGGAGGATCGCAGGTTCGCGGCCAGCCTCAGCTACTTAGTGAGGCCTTCCGCAACTTAGTGAGATCCTGTTTCAAAATAAAAGAATAAAAAATAGTGCTGGGGGTGTAGCTCAGAGGTAGAATGCCCTGGGTTCAATCCCCAGTACCGCAAAAAAAAAAAAAAAAGAAATGTTACCCATATCAGTTAAAGGTACCACCATTCTGTGTGTTCCACGCTTGAAAACTTTGGAGGTATCCCAATGTGCTTCTCACCCACTGAGTTCAACGGGCTGCCAAGTCCCAGCCGTTCTACTAGGCCGAGCTCTTCTGCCTGTAGGCATCAGTTCTGCCCCATGGGGCTCCAGGGCTGGGTATCTCTGTAGTACTATTTGTTACATAATTTGTTTATCATTCTTGCATCCCACCATTTACATATCTCTTGAATCTGCCCCTTTATTTTTATTGATATGCTACTGCTCTGGGTCAGATTTTAGTTAGCTTTAATTGAAGCTCTAGTAATTATATTTTAGGAAAATTATTAGCTTTTTATACCTTTTTCTAGTAATAGACTTTTTATCGATGCATATTAATACAAAGTAATGAGTGAAACTGTGGCATATTTGTACATGCATATAATATGTTTTGATAATTTCTATCCCCCACTTCTGCTCCCCCCTTCCTCTTCTCTAAGTTTCCCTTCTAGTAATGGACTTTTCAAAAAAAAATTTTTTTTTAAACTGGGGATTGAACCCAGGGCATTCTACCTCCAAGCTACACCTCCAACCCATTTTAGTTTTTATTTTGAAATAGGGTCCCACTAGGTTGCTGAGGGTCTCTCTAAACTGCTGAGGCTGGCCTTGAACTTGTGATCCTCCTGTCTCTGCTTCCTGAGTACTGGGATAACAGATGTGCACCACCATACCCAGTTTAGTAATAGACTTTTAACTGTTCATTTACATTCCAATCTCTTCCTATTCTAACTCATACTCTACACTGTAGCCACAGTTCTTTTCATATTGATATGAGTTAGTTTTTAAAACCCAGAAGTATAGTGTACATACAGAGAAGTACACAAATTCTAGTGCTCCAGGTGTACTCTATAGGTTCTATAGAAGTAGAACCTGAGATGAAATTTTTTTTTATTGTGGTGCTGGGGATTGAACCCAGGGCCTCATGCATGTGAGGTGGGATTTTTATGCAAGTGATTTGTTGCGAGAGTACTCTTGACTAAAACCTACAAGGGGATAAATGAAGCAAAACAGGCGGAAGAAGAAGCCGTGAAGAACTGGAAGGGTCTGACATTTAACCTTATTTTCTACCTAATGAGTTAGCCACAGTTTTATGGATGTGGACAGGTCCAGGGTCAGAAATGAAGTGCTTAATTACTGACTGCAGTAGCAGTAGCTATAGTGTTAGCATTTGCACTAGTTTTTTTTTTT
>PVJS01028601.1:0-25385 GCA_004027185.1 Glis glis | reverse complement strand
AAAAAAAAAAAAAAAAAAAAAAGAATCAGGTTACACAGAGTAGGGGCCAGGCACCCTTCACCCCAACTCAGTAGTTACCCAGCTCAATGGGGAAAGCGCCTTCTCTGGGGCTAGCCTGGGACAGTCACTGTCACCTGTATCCTTGGGTATCTACTGGTGCATTCTGAAGGTCAGATCTAGGCTCCCTGAGCCTCTGTTTTGACTGCTTGGCCTCCTACATGTCATTTTCCTCCGTAACTGCCCCTGCTGCCTTCCTCCCAAGTGCAATTTGCAGTTCCCAGAGCAACGTAAAAGGGGCTTTGTTCATTCAGTTAACAGACCTTCGCTGAGCACCTGCTGGAGTTTACCAAGTCTCACTCACCGCCCTGTCCACTGTCATGGAACAAGACAAGCAAGCACATGGATTGTTAGAGGACCCCCTCCTTCCTCCTCGAGGAGGGAACTCTGAGAGCCTTAAAAAGATATTTGTAAAGGACCACAGCCTCCCAAGGAGTGACAATGTAGGCTGGTGGGGAGTAGGGCAATGAGGGGAGGCTTCACAGAAGAGGTGGTAGACAGCTGAGTCTTAAAAGATGAGTGGAAGTGTGATGAGTGGATATTCCAGAGAGAAGGAACAGAGGTTAAACGGGACTACGATGTCTCCAGGATGGCCAAGGGTCTATTTCATGGGGAGAGAGGGGCTGGGCAGGCGACCAGAGGCTCAAGTTCTCCTTATACCTGGAGACCAAATCCCACAGGAACCTCAGGAAAATGGATGGTCTTTCAATACATTCATCCAATAAATGTTTATTAAGTGCTTCCTACGTGCCAGGCACTGAATACATCCCAGCATCATTACGAAAGCAACTGGTAGTACAAGCAGGGGATAACCATCATGGTCACTGAATCCTGATGCGTTCAGTTTGACTATCTTTACAAAGATAAGCCTCACTGCCATGCTGAGACCATCGTCCAAGAAGGCGAGCCTCTCTCCCCACCTCCACTGGAGTCTCCTGCTATCACTTCCTCACCTTCATATCTGCCCTACCGTGACCCACCCACTGCCTCAACAATGAATCTCAGCTTGACTGCACCCTGGAGCTAAGAGGGTTTCCTCCAACCAGACACCCTTCATGAAAAATGCCCTGGGCTGAGAATGAGCTGGGAAAGTAGCCCCAAGTTCAGTCTTGTTGTACAATGTTGGGCAGACCTCTTCTGTCCTGTGGGACCCAGTTCCCTCTCCCTGAATGCATTAGTACATGATCTCCCTATCTGATGAGACCATGGCTTTATAGACTACTGCCTTTTGCTACCATTTGTATCTGTTTGATAGGCCAGCATGCCTGCCTGTTTGTTGGGGATGACTTCGTTTCTTTCCAGATTTCCTTCTCCGTTCTCCTTTCCTAGTACACCAAAGGGGTCCTACTTGTTTTTTCATTCATTTATCCAACAAATATCTACTGAATGCTCACTAAATACCAGATACTGTTCCAAGCCCAGGAGACATGGCAAGCAGACACCCCTTCCTTCTCCTTCTGGACATTGTCACCTCTTTAAACCTCCACCAAGTCTTCATGTGCAGCCTCTCACCCAGTTTAACCTACAGTTCAGGGCCAATATCTCACATGATTCTCACACCCCTTTCTATATGCAGATGTGGCAAAGGGTAAGCCCAATTGTGTAATGTAATGCGTCAAGTCCAAATAATCTTACATAGTTTACTCAATGCCCCAGTACTACAAAAATAACTAAGCCAAGTCCAAAGTCTTCCTGTTGTTGGCCTGACCCACAGTCACCTGCTGAACATCTCTTGATGTATCCACAAAACCCATCCCACTGTTGAAGGAGCTGCTTCGAGCACTGGAAGGTTCTTGAAGTTAACTTTGGGCTACGACGCTGTCTCCAACTCTTGTACTGTGGGTTAGAGGGAAGGATAGACGAATGGAAGAATGGAGCTGACCCACTCCTAGACACTGACCCTGAGTCTATGTGAAATGAATCAAAAGTATCCCCCTTGTTTGCACTTTGGGAGACAGAGCTAAGTCCATGGTCAAAGTCTCCAGACGGCAGATTCATTCCAGCCTTACTCAGGACCCTTCCAAATCCAACTGGAAAAAAAGAGACAGGGTGCAGCAAGATGTGTGCAGCTTTGCCAAGAGGCCAGTGCTTCCGGGTCCACAGCTGCTCCCGTGGTACCAACTGTACCAATTGTTGGGACAATGGTGTATGCTCTAATGACCTAGTCATCACTGGTCATCCCGGGGGGCACCAGTCGTTCCCACTTCTCTGTCTGTTCAGATTTCCAAATCAATTCTGTTCTCAATTCCGAACCAAGGCCGGGTGTGGTGGCGCACGCTTGTAATCCCAGTACTTTGGGAGGCGGAGACCGGAGGATCCAGGTTCGCGGCCAGCCTCAGCTCTCTCTCTCTCTCTCTCTCTCTGTCTCTGTCTGTCTCTGTCTCTACCTAGTGAGGCCCTCCACAACTTCGTGAGACCCGGTTTCAAAATAAAGTATAAAAAAATAGGGCCAGGGGTGTAGCGCGGAGGTAGAACGCCCCTGGGTTCAATCCCTGGTACCGCAAAAAAAAAAAAAAAATCAATTCCGAACCAAGTATTTGGATTCTTTTAAATCGTGTTTCTACATACAACTAATTATTCGTGTGTTCTCTATAACGTTAACGCTTTTGTTTTATTTTAGTAATATCTAAATGGGGGGAAGATAGGAGATGAGGAGGAAGGCCCAGTATCTCTCTAGTACTTTCTATCCACACAGTAATCGCTCCCTCCGTGGGCCTGGGGAGCTTTGCAAATTCCCCAGAAACTCTCAGAAAGCCTGAGCTCATCCTATAATGGACATTATTTCTTCCTGATACTCAGGATCCAAAATTTTCTGGAGCCCGTAGTAACTGACTTCTTACCCAGAACCCAGTGCTGGAGAACAACCACTAAGTTGAGTATAAGAGACTTCAACATCATGATGTATTTTTTTTTCCAAAGTGCCAAGGACTTCTATGATTAAACGTGGCCAAACTTTGATGTACTTCTAAAGGACAGGAATGATTTCAAGGAAATCTCAGTCCTGGGACAAATAAAGCAAGTGATGTGAGAGTTTGAATTTCTACCACCTGGATGCTCTAAAAGGTTCCAAATTATGGATCTGTTTTTCTTTTTCCTCTTGGTCTAGGTGTCTATAAAATGAGCCTTTTTATCCAGCAAAGCTTGTCACATTTTTAATTTCTGTGCTAAGTAAAACAACAAAAAGTAAATTAGTGTTGCATATGTAATGGACATTAGAAAAAAAAGTATGAAGGAAATTCTATTCAGCCCACTGCCTGGTTACCTCATTCCCAACACGGGCATGCCTGTTTCTAAAGCAAAGCCTTACATTTTCTCTAACAAAGGTTTGACGTTTGCTAAAATGTCAGCTAAGGTTGCTAATAAATACTTACTCATGACTGGTGACTGAGCAGGGGAGGAAGTTTTCGTTATACACGTTTACATTAGTGCACATCCAGAAAAAAAAAATTCTTCTAGTACTTAAAAACTAAAGTCATGACGGCTGCCCAGAACTATGTGCACTGAGGGATGAGCAAAAAATAAAAAAAATGAGTAATAGCAAGGAAGATATTTAAGGAAAGCAATGATTGAACTTTAAAAAAATACTGCAGACTCAAAATGCTGGCGGCAGACTGACTGCTATTTTAACCAAAGCTGCTGATTTCTGAGAGGTCTTCTGCTTTTACATATTTGCGTCTTGGAAATGTTGGGCATGATGGCGCTGATGTAGGTGTGGCTGACTTTGAAATTCAAAGCTCAAGGCATCTCTGGTCTGTGAACCGGTGAACTGGTCCTGATAGGGCTGGCTAGTCAGAAGCAAAACTGGCTAGTTACCGAACTAGCATAGTATATGCTTTATCTCCGGCGCATTTAAAGGATTTACCTATCTATCCCACTGCAGACCCACTCATTGAGTGTGAGCCAACAGCATATGATTGTGTTAATTAATCTGCTATTGTGAGTCAAGGAACAGCTGCAGTGGTCTCGTGGATACGTTGTCAAAAGAAAACAATGTAATGTTAAGCCTCTGACTGAATATTCTGTTACAAAGAAGGTTTATGAGAAGTTAAATTCATAAATCACAGATCATTTTTATAATAATAATAAATAATATCTGACCTTTAAAAGGAAGGTTTGAGTGTTCTCAATTTCGGCTTGAAATATGTTCTGATATATGATACCTAAGCTTTAACCCAATTCTTTGTTTTGAAAACAAACATTCCCCAGAAATTATGGGAAGGGGGAAGGAGCCATAGAAATGACCTCTGACTATATGAGATACATGCCATTGTAGTTCTAACAAAGATCAGAGCCCAAAATATCAAGTTAAAAGAAAAACTTGTTGGCATGCGTCCAATGTCTCATATAATAAAAACGCAATTTCTAATACTATGCAGAAATGGAGAGAAAGGGGACATTCATTATGGGAAACACACATATTATTTACATGGGCTTTATCTTTCTTTATGCAGATAAGGCACAGAGAGCACTTTGTGTCTAATTAATATTCTGTGTCCCTCTATGATCCGACCTTCCCACCCCCACCCTCACCCAAAATACAACCCATATTCTTTGCCCATCCCCTATGTACACATATCCAGTTGGTGAGCAAGGCAGGGAAGCTAGATTTAGACAAAGGGAAATAAAACCTTGTGTTTGGGTACTTCATCCAGAGCAATAAACTGTAGCAGAAGTTGGGGGCAAAAAACAAGACTAAGGAATCAAGGAATATAAAGTTGAACTATGGCTATCAGGATTTTATAAAGAATAATGTCTTAGCTGGGTGCAGTGGGCTCATGCCTATAATCCCAGTACATGGGAGGCTGAGACAAGAGGATGGCAGGTTTGAGGCCAGCCTCAGCAATTTAGCAAGACTCTGTTTCAAAATAAAAAATAAAATAGGGTGCTGGGAAGCTCAGAAGTAGAATGCCCCTGGGTTCAATCCCCAATATGAAAGAGAGAGAGAGAGAGAGAGAGAGAGAAGAAAGAAAAGAAAAGAAAAGAAAAGAAGGAAGGAAGGAAGGAAGGAAGGAAGGAAGGAAGGAAGGAAGAAAGAAAGAAAGAAAGAAAGAAAGAAAGAAAGAAAGAAAGAAAGAAAGGATAATGTCTTGTGTATCTTTGAGGTCTTTGAGGAGCACTTTAAAATAATTGTTGAGTTCCCCTAACAGGCCTGCAGAAAGGAGTCCCCACACATTTGACATTAAGTAGTATGATCCCATGCAACCCAACCTGGCTTAGAAGACACCGAATGTTTAAAGCTGAGTCGCAGCACCTATGATTTCAAAGGAATTTTTCTTAGTCCAGGGGCCTTAGTGCTACTTGGTTTCTGTTCTCCATTTTTAAATGAAAAATCCATTTGAGAAAAAAGACAAACTGTTTGCCTTAGGAATGCTGGGAAGGGGAGGGCAGGAAGCACAGATGAAATGGGTCTGGTCTGTGCGTCCCTTCCCTTTGTTCTGGGAGAACATGACAAAAGGAAGCTATTTTTAGCTATGGATTGGCATTGTATTACCAGGTACGTGTATCGACCTGATAACGGGAGCGGGACTCTGGGGCTCCCCCCAACAAACACTGCATTGTCAGCAGCAACACAGCCCACACACCCCAGGACTAACCGGGAAGAGCAATCTTAACCCAGAAAAAATGTACTAGGCAGGAGATGGAAGGCCTCTGGCTCATTTTTGCTCACCTGGTGCCATTAAAGGAACGATACCCCCAGAGCGCCAGACTTGCTGAAAGTCGCTTCTCTTAGATGCCATTTTAAAGAAGTTTGTGGGGGAGGAAAATTGTAATTATCCCAAAAACCCTTCCCCTTGAGTCAAGATGGGACTGACCATTTATTCTCAGGAACCTCATCTCCTTTTGCCACATCAACCAAGGTGCTTTGAAATGCCCGGTAGTACTTGAGCCATAGCATGTTTCCCCACCTCCCCGCCTCAGCCTTCCCACTCTGTTCCTGCTAACACCCCAACAGCCTTTGCTCCATTAGCAGCTGGCCCATTAGTCACCAGGCTGAGGCGCTTGGCGAACAAAGTCCTCATTATTATCAACTTTTACATTTTTCTTTCCAAATCCAAATTTTTCACTTTATAATTTAAAAGCCTGTCTTTTCTTATACCAAAATAAAAACTCGTTAGTGGGCAATCCTGAATACTTGACATTTCCCAGTATTGTACCAGAGAGAAAGACATCATCAATTTGGGGAGACTTAGGACATACTTGGGAAAGAATGCCCTTTGGATAACAATAGTGCCTTCTTTCTGCTTATAGGAAGGGTCTGTGGGAGGAGGAAGAAAATGCCCACTACTGGCCAAGGCAGAGTTTGCTTTATCTTAAGTGTTTAACATTACCTATGTGGGAAGGAAAGCCCACTGCAGCCCTATAAATTTGTCACACAAAAGCAACATTGAAATCAGTGGTCCCTCTTCTGTTTCCATTGCTAGTTCAGAGAGGGATGTGAGCTGGGTCCTTTCCTCCTTAGACCACTGTTTTCTCATCTGTAAAATGGAGATCTAAACAATGATATAGAACTCTCTCCCAGAGATGAAAGGGCCCGTAAACTCTAAATAGCTCATTTTGAATATTTATGACTCTTTCATCCTGACTGAAGAAAACTTGTCTAATAGGATCTTGTACCACTCACTAACCACAGGGAGTCCTCCCTACCACCCCAGGGCTTGCTTATCAAAAAAGGATGAATACAAAGAGAGTGTTTACTCAGCAACAAAACTATGTCCTGGTCAACTTGGTTATTTTTAAAAAAAAACTGTTATCAAAGGTTTTTATTCTCAGTTCTTTTGTCGGCTGGTTCACATGTACTGGGACAAAGTATGATCCTTAAAAATTTAATTTGCTTAAAATATGTGTTTGGCACACATGAGGGTCTCAGTAGAAGGATGTGGATTTGAAGCACATGGCTTGGTCCTGCTAGGGTGCACCAGGAGGAGAACTGAGTGGCCATCTTGCAATACTTGCAAAAGAGGTAATAGAGTGATATATGACCAAGGGTCATACTAGCAATTCGGATTTTTCTCTACTTCTTTAGTCTCTTAACCTTTTACATTTAATTTATAAAAGCATTCTATATCCGTTATAAAAATTTGGAAGTAATAAAAGGTATAAAGAGAAAACGAAAATCCCTTCTTTCTACCATCTGACTATGACTACCAATAATATGTTTATGAATTTCTTTCTAATCATATTTACCTAAATATAACTTAAATATATTTCAAATATATTATATATTTGAAATAATTACTATTTTAAAATATAGTCAATATCTAAGATTTTTTAATTAATTATAAAAATAAAGTTGTTTAATTATTTTAAATAAAAGATAGTCAAGCCAGGCATGGCGGCACATACCTGTAATCCTAGTGCTGGGAGGTTCAGATGGGAGGCTCACAGGTTCAAGACCAGCCTCAACAACTTAGTGAGACTTTCAGCAACCTAACAAGAACTTGTTTAAAAATAAAAAAAGGCTACAGGTGTAGCTTGGAGGTAGAATGCTGCCGGGTTCATGATATGAACTAATACTATCCATACATACACACAAAAAAAAGATAGTCAAATTATATAAACAAAATAGAAATTATGTAGTTTTATATTCTATTTTTCTCAGTGTAATATGAGTATTATTATTCTTCAATACATGATTGTTAACAGCTGTAAATAATCATAGTTTCCTACGGCTATAGCCTCCTTCTTGCTTCTGTGTTTTGCTCTCAATTCCCTGTTTAATGGCGTTCCCCCAGGAGAGAGGACCCTTGTTGCTTTGGGTTTGGGACACCGTCTTGCTGACACATTTCTTCGGAGCCCCGTGTTCCAAAAAGGAACTTCAGCTATGAGCTGGAGTTTTTTGCCCCAGTGATTCTCCAAGGGAACTAGTCTTGGTGACACGTTGGGGATGCCAATATACAGTATCACTGTTTTCCATCATCTATTTGTCCAAATACCTCAGTTAGCAGTCCGAGCACTTAATGAGACGCCAATATAGCGGGAACTGGAAGTAATGTATAAAACGAAGAACAATAATAATTCAACATAAGCTGAATTTAAGAGTACTATAAAAGCCATAAGCCAATCTCCAGCAAAAAGTAGACATCTTGATAAAAAAACCACATTAGCAGCAAACGGGAGCCCTGGCCACTTACCTCCTCCAATGGGAGAAGGATGTGAGGGAGGCCATGCATTTGTAGCCCAGAACTCTCCTCTGCATAGATTCCTTGAGTACACCCCTCAACCTGACCTCTGCCCCCCCAACTGCCTTCCTTTTAGCCAGGGATCAAGAGTTAATGCCACATGAAAGTGTCTGGGTGATTTGATGCAGGGAAGACTTTCAGATTCTCAGAATATTTTTTATAAAAAATAGCTAAATGATTTTCCTTTCTGCATTTTAAAAGTAATAATAAGACTTGCTCTTTGTGGAGTGAAAGAAATCACATCTTGTATGTTAAAGGACTAAGGGACAAGATGAAAGCACGTCTCCAGATTCCAATGATGGTCAGGATGTAACTCGTGAAGAACCCTCACAAAGTAGCCAGGCGTAGGGGAGTCCGGTAGCACAGATTCACCCTGCAAATTTCAGGCCTCTGCAAAATCTTAGAGGGCCACTGACATCGTCATCCCCAGGATTAAAAGCAAAGGGAGACACTGAAAGTGCGTGCTAAACTCGTGTTACATAGATGAATCTGTGTCCGAGATGGATCTATCATTAGAATACTAGGGAGGTCTAGCAACATCCACCCAGACTGGAAAGGAATCTCTCAGTAGATATTGAATTCTATGAACAAGAACCAACCAGGAATTGGGGACAGACTGAGAGGTGATGCCACCCAGATGTCATGGCTGCCAGTAGAAGCCCCAAGTGAGCTGGCTAATATTTCTGGAACAAGTTGCATCCTGATATTTTAAGCTGAGAGTTTTATTGCTGCTGAAACCATACAGTTGAAAAGGAAATTGAACAGTCTTCTCTCTAAATCATCTGATTTATAGAAATTGAAATTGATTCATATAATTGGAGACCACTAATTATAGGAGTTGAAGAAGAAAGATTGTATGCCAAAGTTCTAATTGCTGAACTATCAAAGTTAGTCAAGATTTGTTTCAGGGAAGGAGGAAAATTGTCCTTTTCTATGGAATGCCAGGGAATGTGATCATTATGCCAGTTTACTACGATTTCCTTGGTCTTCACTGAAGGTTTTCTGAGAATAAAACACTAAGTTTGACCTTCCTAAGATATGCCAGGGGGTTGACTTTTAATTATTATGAAAGTAATGGCATACATCATAAAATATACAGACCAAAGAAAGAGAAAGGGAGAGAGAGAGACTAAGAAGACCCCACAATTCTATGTCTTAAAGCTCCACACAGTAATTACTTTAGCATTTTCCTTCCAGTTGTTTTACTGTGCACGTATTTTCACATGGCTATGTTCCTGGTACACATTCAGTTGGGCTTCCTCCTTTTGTTCTCATGCATGCTCCCAAAAATCATCATTTTAATTGACTGCATAATTGTCCATCAAGGAGATCTGGTTCCATGGAATGCCCCAATGCCACACAGTTAACTCAATTCCTATTTTAATTTTTGACATTTTAAATGATGCTATAATGAACATTTGCACGCATATAGCTTTTTTCATACTTTGGATAAATTCCTTAAAATAGATTCTCAGAAGCAGAATTACTGGGTCAATGAATTTAACATGTTATTACTCCTGATAGGTATTGACAAATTGTCTTCTACAGGGATTTCAACCATTTAGAACGCCACCAGCATTATGGGAAGCCTGGTTCTCTATTTCCTAGGCAGCCAGGAGTTTTAGTTTTTAAATTTGTTATAATTCAGTAGACCAAAAGTGGCAATTGATGCTTTACTGAAGTTTGTAAATTTTAAATTCTAGAGCAGATGATCTGTGTTCCCTATATTTAGGGAACATTTATTAAGAGGATGTATTTCCTCTTAGATCAATTATTGGGGCTTGCTCTTTATCTAAACTAAGGAAATATTTGTGGAGCACTAGAACCAGTAGAACAAAAGTGATGACAGAAAATATATATGCCACCTGTAGCCTGAGAGCCCCCCTCACTTTCCTGATAAATACATGTGATTACAGCAACCAAATTATGACAGTGTACTTTACTGGGCTCTGAGCGTCCTCCACAACATTGGCCTCTGTGAGCCAATCTTCTCTTGCTATGGGTTCTCCAACTTTGCAATATGATAACAGCAAGCTTATAAAATCTTCCTCTGGAATTTGTTTTGTTTGCTTTGTTTTGTTTTGTTTTGTTGCTAATGAGGTAGACCAAATGAAGAAAAAAACTGAGAAAAACTAAACAAAGCCAATAGTAGTTTGATTTTCCACTCTACAAACCTTATGCTTTACAAAGTAATTAACCCTTATAACAAATATATATATTGCCCCCTTTCCTGAGTCCTGGGAAAGTTAAGAGCCATTACATTACGCTCCATAGTCTTTGCTAAAGAGGACAAGAGAAGGCCAAGGAAAAGAAAGATGGAAGAAAAGAAGGAAAGAAAAAGAACAAAGAAAAAAGAAAGTTCACTATTTGTTTAAGGAAATTAAACCAGGGGCTCGTAGGTCCTGCACAGGGGTAAACTCTGAACAGCTAAAGAATTCGGGAATAGGTACATTTACAGAGACAGAAGGTAGATTACTGGTTGCCTTGGACTCTGGGGGATGCAAGGTAGGGGTTGATAGCTAAGGTTACAGAGCATTGAAGAGGGTGATAAAAATGCTCTAAAATTGATTGCGGTGATGATTGCACAAGTCTCTGAATATACTAAAAACCACTGAATTATATACTTTACATGATGAGTTGTATGATATGTGAATTATATCTTAATAAAACTATTAGAAAAAATAAAATAGCTACAGAGTTCAGAGGAAACCATGTAACGGGAGGGGAAATACAGAAACAGGACCTAAAGAAAGAAGGATGGGGCAAAACAGCTACTTTGCAATATTAAAGAGTCAAAATAAGAGGAAACACCCTACAAAGTTGTATTTGGATTTCTAGAACATTCATTCATTCATTCGACAAAGTATGTAGCATGTCTCCTGGGTATTCAGGTGTTGGAAGGAAATGACAGGACACCTGTGACAGGGCATGTGGGGTACGGGATGTCACAGGATGGGCCAGGGACCCACAGAGACCACCTGCAAACCTACCCCAGACTTGGGGTTGGGAGATGATGGCAGCCAAGGAAGTCTCCCAAGGGAGTCAGGGGTCAACCTGGCAAGGGAATGGAGGAGGGCCGTTCCAAGTAGAGAGAGCCGAGCATGCAAGGACCCCAAGGAATGAGGACGAAGGTGTTGGGGATGTGCAGGTGTGAGCCCAGCCAGAATAAGGGCTGTGGAGATAGACAAGCACTGGACCCCAGGGGGACCCATCAGATGACTGCCTCTTTCTGGAGGGCCACGGTTGCTTCAAACTGAGAGGTGACATGATCAGATTTGCCTGTTAGGTAGACCTTCTAGAGGTTTGGGGAATCGCTGGTTTGGAAAAGAAAGCAAGGTACAGAGAAAGAGACCAGAGGAAAGCTGTGCCTAAGGGAGAAAACCACAAGGAATTAAAAGAAGGCACCGACATTGGAGAGAATTAGATCAATTCAAGAGTCATTGAAGACACAGAAAGGCAGGTCCCCACTGGGGGTGCAGTTCAGTGGCACAATACTTGCCTAGCATGCACAAGGTCCTGGGTTTGATCCCCGGCACTGCAACAGACAAACAAACAGAAAGATAGGTCCCCAAGGGTGTGCAGAAGAGAGATAGACCTCTTCAGCTATCTCCTGGGTATTATGGACAGGTCAGGGGTGTGGTGGGGTGCTATTCACCAAGTCGAGAACTACTGAGGTTGAGGTGCTGTGGGACATACAAAGGAGCCGTGAGACAACAGAGCAGCTCCCAGCTGGGACAGGGATGCACTTCACAGAGGGAAGGACCACATCTTCCTGGAGGCCAGCTGACCTTGCCAAAGGGAGCAAGTCTGTCCAGTGACCTAGTACGTTGGCAACCAAAAAACACAGCAGGTGCAACACAGAGAGGAGCAGGGAGCACAGATGCTTACAAGGAAGGGTGAAAGGCCACTGCTTCAAATGAGCTAGGCAATGGGCAAACAGAACGCCAAGAGGAACCTCATGATTAGGACAGGGTTAAAATATGGCGATTCCTTTGGAATCGAGTGGCAAGGCCTTCTTGATTCCAAAGGATAGACCTACTAGAAAAGGTATAGGGGTAGTATTCTGTATGACCCTCACTTCATGAGCTCTTTATGCCTGGCATAAGCATATAGGAGAGAGAGGTGGATGATCCTAGAGGAGGAGGTGCAGAAATGATATCACCATGAGCTTGCTGGAGGCCGCCCAGACAGATGGCAGAAATACATGGTGTGTTTCGGATGCAAAAATCTCAATTCAACCATTAGGAGACTGGACAAGGTGTTGATAGGAACTTTCACTGTCTGGTCATCCATGAGACCTATTTGCTGGCTAAAAAATCAAGGCATCGGTCCTTATTTGGAGGAAAATATGCCACTGCAGTTATGTTCATGTATCTGACAAGATCTTGACCTATCTTGATAATAACTTCATTTCCCAGACCCTAGAGAATATAATCAGGGGATTTTCTTTTAACTCTAGACTTAGTGCTAACTAATGAGGAGGTACTAGTGAAAACAGGAAAAACAAGAACCTTGGACAATTATAACTATGTTGTCTTAACCTTCCCAAAAATCAGGGTGGGTTAGGCTACGCAAGTTGGGGTCAGGGTGATGGAGTAGTGTTTATGAGCACAGGGCTGGAGTAAGACAGATAGGGGCTTGAATCTAAGCTCCAACACTTCCTGAGTGATATTGAAGACATTCCTTAATGTTTCTGAACCTCAGATCCCCATTTGTACCTAGAAAATAAAATCAGTACTTGCCTCAAAAAGTTATTGTAAAGATCAAATCCATTTAATAAGTTAGCACACTGCACAGAACTCATTAAAACTCAATAAATGTTTATAATTCATTATTAACCAATGTGTATCCTGAATTTCAGGATGTCAGGGTTCAAAATACTTGGAGTAAAGAGAGGTGGGATTCTAGGATATTAGAATCCAGACAAGCAGATGGCCCAGGAAAAGATGAAGATGATATTGAATATGCAATGCTTTCTGTGCAACCACAAAGATCCCAGGGAGGGCACGGAGGGCACAGAGGGCAGGGCCCAGGATAGTTGGTGTGATGCCAAAGATATAAGATTTGAAGCATACACAGTGGGCATCCAAATTACACATGCAAGTACACTTACATGTACACAAATGCATACATGTATAAGCACACACACAAGTACACGGACATGTACAATGCAAGTTCACACATGCACACAAGTTTTCACCCATATAAGCACACTACAGACGTGTGTGCACACACATCTACATACATTTGTCCAGTGAATCAATTAATTGATGATTTGGATAAATTACAGGAAGAGGGCTCAAACGACCTAGAGAATGTTTTAGACGTAAGTGGCAGGGACATGAAATGACCTTATCTTTAGCAAAGGTTAGAGAAACATGAGGAAGGACAGCAGAAAAGTCCTTAAAATTTCAATTCGGAGAACAAAAAGAAAAAAAAAACCAGACTGAAGAAGGAATTGTGTAGTCCATTGCAAGGGTCCATGACACAAGGTTGTGGAGTAAGAGAAGATGGGACTGTTCTTCTGTCTGTTCAGCAAGGAGAAGGTTCCAAAGAAGAAAGAGGGACCTGTTCACCAATGGGGACCAAGAAAGACATCAGAGGGATGGCTTTGACCAGATCCAGTGAACCCCACATTGTGGAACCCAGAGAACTTGAGCAGAAAACACTGAACCCCGGTGATATGCGAGGAACTGTGGAGAAAGGGAAACTAAATCTTCGGGCCACGGACAATTGGTTCCAGGGCTGATTTCAGCAGGGATCATACTTTTTCAAAGTTGGGGAAAACCTAGAAGAGGGAACAATCCATCCCAAGAGAACCGCATGGGCTCCCTAGGAACCAGCTGTGCTAGTCTAAGGGACAAAGAACTGCATTAGATACAGCATATCTGCATTTCAACGGCGCATTTCAATTTCCATGGGGATAAAAAGAAGAAATGTGAGACTGAGGCAAGACATAGAGGTAGACCGTGGCTGGATAATGAGCCATACCCAAAGGGTGCAGAGTAAAGTCACAGGGGAGGGAGGGTCTTGTGGGGTCTGATGGGCATGCATCGGAGCTTGCAGTGCAGACCAGGACCAGGACAAAACCCAGAAGGCACGAAGAGTGCGGCTACAGGTGGCCAGTGCTGGGGCAGAGGGATGTTCGGGAGGTCTCTAAAATCACCTTTGGTGGCCAGGGGTGAATGAGCGATGGAATCACAGGACAGTCGGTGGTCTCTCCATGTCTGGTCTATAGTAGAGAAAGCTGCCAACCAACAAAGGTCTCTCCCTGCATAGCCCTGAGTGGCAGCTCGATGTGGCTTCTTAGCCAGGCTCACGTGCATCCAGCTGGGGCCACATGCCTGAGTATAATCTGGCCAGCATAATTTGGACAAAGCGAAATTCGCCATTTCCCATAACCCCTGTGGTGACTTTCTCGTTCTCTTGTCCTGGTGGCTGGATTTCAATGCCCTGAGTGACCCTGGAAACCACATAGTAAAAATGACGCAGAGTCCCTTGGCCTGGCCCCTATGTGGAAGCTCCATGTGTCTGACACTGATGGGGTTTTATGTGGAAGATTAAAAAGAAAACTGTTGTGCCATGATGCTGAGAATCTGTAAGAACCACTAGTGTTGTCCTAATATGGAAGCCAAAATCCCAAACAATACAGGACCAGGGAGAGGACAGGGCTTCACATGGTTCCTGAGAAAAAACTTGAGGGATCAGCCAGTGAAAACCACTCATTAGGACCCAGAGGATCGGTGGCCCTGGATAGGAAAACAGGGCTCCAAAAGATGGGGTCCCCTCAGAGCCCATGTGTACAACAAGCCGTGAGCACTACCCATGTTGGTTCAAGGGGGACACAGAACAAGAAAACAAGGTTCAGGCTACTCAACATGAGCCCTCTGGCTCTGCGAGGGCTGGGCCTTCCCTCCAGGGGCCCAGAGAAGCCTTGGACCATGTGTCTTCACTTTAAGGAGCACACTTCAGGCAATTTAAAGAAAAAGGGGGTGGGGAGCAAGAGAACACTAACCAAGTGCCTGCTATAGAGGATCGTGACCATTTAATCCCCACAATAGTCATAGAGGGTTGGTTCTATTACCCCTGGTATACACATGAAGAAACAGACTTGGCTCAGGGTGCAGACCATGCCTGACAGAATCCGGACCTCCACATCTGAAGGACTTTCTAAGACTGGAGCTTCTCAGACTCCAAATGAGCCCCTGGAGAGGTGATGGGCAGCCCATCCTACCACACAGTAGAAGCTGGGGCCCCATAGCAGCCCCCAACCAGAGTTAAAACGTAAGACACTCCAACCTTGAAACCTCTGTTGGAGAGCACACAGGAAGTTTAGATTAAATCAGCTCAAATGACTTCATAGCGTATATTTCTTAATGTCTGATTCACAGGGTCAAACATAAAGCTCTCTCCTTGGGGGGCACTCAGGGTTACCCTAAAACAGCTATTTGGGATGTGATCCGTCAGTAACTTGACCCACACATGCTGTTGTCTGTTCTTTGGTCCCTTCCAGAATGCACAGGATGGGAGAGGGGTGATGCTAAGAAAGTTGCACAGTGTTCTAAAAAAAATTACGTGTGTGTGTGTGTGTGTGTGTGTGTGTGTAAGTATGTATATGAATGGCTATTTTTCTTCAGTGCTAGAGAAAGTAGGTAGTCATTCTTTTTGTAAAATAAGAAAACTCTATTCCCTGACCTAGGAATTTCAATAATAGATGGATAAATGATCCCCTTAGATGCAGAGAAAGAATCAGGGTTTTGTTTGTTTCGTTGGTTTTGTTTTAATTCTAGAGGGTGATGACGACCATGAATCTCCATTTAGCTTAAGTCCTTTTATTCCTCAGATGAGCTTAAGCATTTGCCATTCTCGTGCCCAGCTACCCTGGTCTTCAGCAAAGTACAGTGGAGAAGGTCTCAGATTCCAGAGAGGAATGTCCCAACCACCAGCAGGGAGGCCCCTGGCCCAGCACACCAAGCAGATTTCTGGGTTGTGTAAAAGGTAAGAGGAGCCAGTCATGGCTGGAAACGCCTGCTTTCTTCTTCATCTTGTGAAGAAGACAATTCTACTCCAAGGGAGATCCATTTGAAAGGAAGCCAAAGCATGTTTCTTCGTGCCTTGGGAGGTTGCTGTTTTATAAAATGCATGTATGTTATATCACTCTATTGAGATTCATTCAACATACTTGGCCCATCAATCCTTGTTGTTATAGGATGAGTATCATGAACAATGTATGCTATTCTGTGTCATGAACTGCTCTGGGCAACGTGCTACCGAAGTGAACACAAGATAAGACACCACCTCTACTCTCATGAAGCTCACTTTTCTAGGGAGGAGGTAGATGGCATGCCATTAAAAAAATAGATAAGACAACTCCAAGTCAAGACATGTAGGGGGAAGGTGATGGTTAGGGACTGATAAAGTGGAGAGAAACAGAGATGAGCTTTGACCTCACACGGGTGATCAGAAAAAAAGTAAAGAAGATTAGAATGAAAAGAGAGCATATGAAATGCAAAGACCCTGAGCAGGACCACACTGGAGTGTCTTAAGAAGCAACAAAAAGAGCTGGAGGATAGTGGGTAAAGATAGAGTCGCAGCTCCTGAAGTCCAAGAGGCAGGCAAGGCAGACAAGACCAGAGAGAGACGTTGGATATTGTAAGACAGCACCAGAGTCCTCTATGCACCCTTCCCTTCTGTCTGGAGGATTAAGGAGCCGTTATGGTTTGGGTTTTGAATGTCCCCCCAAAAGCTCAATGTTAAACACACGGTCCCCAGTGCGGGAAGGTTGAGAGGTAGGGTGTGGCTGGAGGAGGTGAGTGCCTTGGGGACTCTATCTGTCCCTGGCCACTTCTTATTTCTCTACTTCCAGCCATCATGATTTGAGCAGTTTTCCTTCACCACACCCTGCTGCCATGATGTTTCTGCCTTGAAGCCAGCTGACTTTGGATGGAACCTCTGAAACCAGGAGCCAAAATAAACTTTTCCTCCTGTAAGCTGTTCTTGTCAGATATTTTGGTCACAGTGACAAAAGAAAAAGCTAACCAATACAGTAGCCATTAAGATGGACCTGTAGGAGAATAGAGAACCAAATGGTCTGCCCCCACTACTACCACATCCCCTGCCTCCAACCATAAGGCGGGGAATATGGAGTCGGTATTCCTATTTCCTCTCAGATTTAAAATCAGAACAATAGAATAACCATAGAAAGGTATTTTATTCTCCGTTAAGCAATATTCCTTCATGAACAATCAATGTTGAACAGTTTGACATTTATTGCTAACCATCAGAGGCCAATTCTCATTGAATTGTATGCAGTATGCGTCCACGACTTAGCCACATTTTCCTGCTTAGTAAATCCACGTGCTCCATTAACAAATAAATTAGGGCTGGGCGTGGTGGCGCACGCTTGTAATCCCAGTACTTTGGGAGGCGGAGACCGGAGGATCCGGGTTCGCGGCCAGCCTCAGCTGTCTATCTCTCTTTCTCCCTGTCACTCTCTCTCTCTACTTAGTGAGGACCTCCGCAACCTCGTGAGACCCGGTTTCAAAATAAAGTATAAAAAATAGGGCCGGGGGTGTAGCGCAGAGGTAGAACGCCAACTGCGTTCAATTCCCGGCACCGCAAAAAAAAAAATTTAATTAATTAATTAATTAATTAAACTGCCTGCAATTGTTTACCTACCTAAAAAAAAGAAGCCCTAAATGGAAGATCAGGATCCCCTAAATTCCATTTTTCTCATTCCAAATGTCAGAATATGCTAAAGACTAGAGTCCATAGGACCAACATCACCACTGAGAAAATGGCTTCATATGGCTCACGAAGAACACATTCAGGGCTCCCAGGTGAAAAAGAGGCAGGATGGAGACTTATCACCTCAGAGGAGGCAGAAAAGAGAAGTACCAATCCCCAGCCCTACACCCAGGAATGAAGAGACTAAAGAGGGCCAAGAGCCACTGCCTTACCTAACACAGGGAAAAGCCAATAGGCATACTTATTTTTCAGAAGATGAACCCTTAGTAGACATCTGTAGTGGCCCAGGGAGAAAGAAATAAGTTAGACTCTATTCCTGTCTTCCTGAACTCAAAATTCAGAATGGAGATACCAAATAAACATCCCTCTAAAGTGACAAGTTCCTAGGAAAATTCAGGAGAGAAAGTAGAGGGGGGTCACGTGCCTCTGAGAGTGTGGGCACTTACCAGCACCCTAAGATGCGGGAGGATTTAAAGGTGGAAAGATGAAGGAGAGGCAGCATGCAAAGAAAAAGACCCCTCATAAAAGCACAGCAGAGACAGAGTGTGGGGCCAAGTCCGGGACCCATGTTGGGTTGTGTGTGGCCAGAATTCAGCAACGACTTGAAGAAGGGGCCGGTAAGCCTTGTAGGCTCTGGCCAGTGAGCCCACTTCTCAATACCTACCCAGAGACTGCTGTCATGCGTAATCTATGATACACACAGGATGCCTGCTGTGTCCCTGATTGGGACAGGAATAGGAGGGAAAAGGAGGGGATAGCTTAAATGTCTACTGCCATGGTTTGAATGTAGTCTGTCCCCCCCGACCCCCGCCTCAGATTCCATGTGTTAGAAGCTTGGTTCCCAATGTGACAGTATTAAGAGGTAATGGGACCTTTAAAAGGTACCCTAAGACCTAGTGCAAGGTGATTGGTAACCGGGGGCACTGTCCTCAGAAGGGATTAAGCATTTCTCATGCGACCTTAGCTCCTCAAGAGTGAGTTGCTATAAAAGAGCCCAGCCCATCCTCTCTCCCTCTGACTTCCTGTCTCACCATGAGCTGTCTCCCTCTGCTACACTCTTCTACCACTCCTACCACGATGCAGCCAGAACCTGCACCATGCCGTTTGAACTGTCATCCTCCAAATCTGTGAATTAAATGAACCTGTTTTCTTTATAAGTTATCCAGCCTTGGTTATTTTGTTTTAGTAATGGGAAACAGACTAATACATTCATCAACCGGAGAACAGCTTTAAAAAAAATACCAGGACATATCTATTTTATGGTTATGCTATACTGATATAAAAAGGAAGCCGGATATGAGTCAAAACATAGGATTATCTTTAAGCTGTATCATTGAAATAAAAAGAAAGTTATAGAATTGCAGGATGGTAGCATTTATGGTGAGGAGAAGGGACGAAGGGAGAAATGGAGGGGATGGGTGAGAGAGGGAAGAGAAAGGTAGAAGACGTGAGCTGAACTAGGTGATGGGAGGGTTAAGGAGACAAATGGAAGGTGATATCCGATGGGGAGACAATAGGGGAAACCAGGAAAGAGAGAGGAGACAGAGAACTCATACAGTATGTAATGTAATATAATTTAATCATTTACTTGATTTTAAAAAACCCAGCCACTGTCCACTGTCTGAATATTTTGATAATGATGACTGATGATGAATCCAGAGTAGTGATTAATAAAAAATAATCTGCTCCTGTACTCTCTCTGATTGTAAATATCAACCTTAATTAATAGTAATCAATGTGAGCAGTACGAGAAAATCCAAACTGCTTTAATGTACCACTTCAGGGGCTCCATGTAATATCCTCTGTTGGCAACACTTCGGCACTTTGCCCTCCTGATGGAGTGAGGGAGGGTGGGGGAAGTTCCCTTAGGACCAGGCCAAGCCATTGCCTGGGACCCAGGAGCTCCAGAAACAGCTGCTGGGGGAGTGGGGGAAGGGCAGCTACCAGTGGGAGGAAAAACGTGAGGAAGCCAGACCCACGGAACAGTGTGGAACCTTGCAAATCTCCCTAGATATCTCTCTCTCTCTCTCTCTCTCTCTCTCTCTCTCTCACACACACACACACACACACACACACACACACACACACACCTCATACACCTTGTGTTGTTCCCAGTTCCTGCAGATAAAGTCCTTGCCTGGCAACCAAGCCCTTTCAAAATGTGGCCTCTGTCTCCTTTCCCAGGTTCCCCCTATTCTGGTCCCAGCACATTCCCAACCGGACATCATGCTAGCATACACACTCACCTTCGCCTCTGCCACGCCCTCTTTCCCACACACCTTCCAGTTAGGGTTTGGATACAGTGTCCCCTAGAAGAGCTCATGTATTAATGCAAAAATGCCCAGAGGTGAAGTGATTCGATGGTGAGGGTTCTAATCTCATCTGTGGGTAAATCCATTCATGGATTTATTGGGTAGTAAGGTAGACAGGTAGGGTGTGACTGGAGGAGATGGGTCACTGGGGATGTGACATTGGGAGTTATGCATATATTCATGGACATCTCTCTCTCTCTCTCTCTCTCTCTCTTCTCTCTCTCTCTCTCTCTCTCTCTCTCTCTCTCTCTGTCCCCATCCCCACCTCACTGGCCTCCATGATGTGAGAACCAAGTTCCTCTGCCCATGCCCTCTCTGCTTCACTGAGCTCCACAGACTTCATCCAGCCTAACAAGGACCAAAACCTCTAAAATATCCAGGACTGTGAGCAAACAGAACTTTCTTCCTCTAAGTTGTGGTCAACAGGTATTTTGAGTAATAGTAGTGAGAATGCTAACTAACAGACCTTCCTTTCTCTCCATTCCAAAATTTGATAGACATGGCAGAAACCCCACTTCATCTATTTTTTCAAAATATTTCATGAGCAGATCCCATGCGCCAGGTACATTATCTAATCATAAAAATCTTACTTACTAAAAACTAGTGTTTCCCCATTTTACAGATGAAACATTGAGGGTCCAGAAAATATTTTGCTGATGGCCATGCAAGCCGATACTTGGTGTGACTGAGATGATGTGGCCCCTGGTCTGTTCGGCACACAGATACTGCTCCTTATAACGACACAAACACGGGGACAGCCGTTGTAAGTACCAAAAAAAGTGCCTGAGACCATGGTTAATTATCCAGGAAAAAAAGCAGTATAGACAAGGATGGGTAGAAAAGCTCTTTGGAGAAGGTGGCCCTTGAACCAAGGCACAAAGCAGACTTACTAGGTGGGAAATAAATTCGGGACATATTGTAGGGGTTTGATAGATACAAGTAAAGGAACGGATGTGCCAAGGCCAGGGGGCCTGTGTGCAGTGGGTGTGGTGAGGCAGAACACACTCGCAGGAAACGTGAAGGGTACATATTACACACGGACAGGCAACGAGGGATGACAGAAGAGGAGGACTCATGCAAGTTGGTCCCTCAAGGCTCAGGAAGCTTCCCAGGGTGGGGGTGGAGTTTTGTCTGCATGTCCCGTGAGTTTTATACCCTGGCCAATGTGACATGCTGGGCTGGAGTGACGAAGGACAACCTGTTGTAGGGTGGACTGGAATACAACCTGGTTGCTCTGACCAGCTTCCTCTTATCTCAGGATGTTGCATTCCCAATACATTTATTCTTGAGAACTCAAGTGAGAAAGGGGGAGAAACTGGGTTGGTCCAAGGCTACCTGGAGAACTGTACTGAAGCAGGGGGCGGTGATTCTAGAAACTAATAGACCCACACAGGTGCCAGGAACGTCTCTGCAGCAAGGGTTATCATTCTGAGAGGCCAAGCGGAGGAGAAAGATATATTTGTGATGAGTTCATATCTGTCGAGTATAAAGTTAAGGGCATGATCCTAGCAATAGAGCAAAGGATAAACTTACTCAAGTCACCTGTGCCACAAGCTGCATTTGCCCATCACTGTAGCAGGTGACTTGGTTTTCCGTCACACAGAAACCAGCCACTTATTAATTTTTGCAACAAGTACTCAACTTCATTACTCACTTTCGAGATCACATGCCGTGTTTACATAATCTTTCTCTGGCTACAGGAGTCGCACAGCAATATCCCCGGGCAGCCGTCGCAGGGAGATACCAGGCGTAGTTAGGGATGGCAATGTTACAAGCCTACAAAGCAATGTAATTACACTGAGCCAACCTGCCGCTGCTCACTTCTGCAAGGTAGTCCTGGAATGCAATGTCAAAATTTGCATGCAGGATGCTGACCAATAATGTACATTTTAACTTACCACGGCAAATATAACTCCATGCCATATGGCTGATTAGGAATACTCTCTCCCTCTCTAAACAGCTGGGCAAGTAACAGCGAGGAGAAGTCGGTTGGCAGCTGTATCCTCCTCTTGCTGCTATGATACTGCTGCAAGGGGTCTACGCTTCCACAGGTATGCACCTGAGACCAGGGAGTAAGATGCCTTCCTACCCAAAGGGGACAGCAGCGGCAGCAGAAGAGAGGGCTGCAGGAGCCCCATGTCCCCCTCTAACCAGGCTCCTTGGCTGGCTCAGAAGAAACAGGCTCATTTTAAATTTTATAAATAAAATATTCTAAGGTCTTCCAGAAAGAAAATTCTGCCCTGGGCACTGGGGGGGGGGGGAAACGGAGAAAATCTAAAAAAAGAATAAAGGCAGCAATATAAAAAAATATATACAGAGTTGTTGCTGTTTGATACCGACGGCTGCCCCACGCACACACTGACCATTCTCTCTATCCAGGCAGAGCTGGCGGGAAAGCGCAGGTCAAGTTTCTCATGTTCCCTAGCTGGGGACTCCACAGACTCCCATGCTGGTGTGACCCACACCTCTCTGGGTACCTCTGACCCTCCTCAGCCGTCCACCTGCCTTCAACCCTCCTGAGATAGAAGACAGTCTACACAGGGCTCTAGGGGGCATCTGTTGGACCTGAAAAAACTCCTGCAAGCAGGGTTGGCCTCGAGGGAGTACCACCTGTCCAGTCACACGGGAGCCTTCTGTCACTTCCTTGACGTTCTCAATAGGCCCCGCATCCGCATTATGCACCGAGCCCTGCAAATGATGTAGCTGGTTCTGCCTCTGAACTTTCTGTGAAAGGGGGGTGGCTTTCCAATGGGGGAACCCCACCAACGCTACCTCAGCCAGGTGGCCAAGCAATAATCAAGTTGACAGCATGTATCCCTGGTGCAACGTGATCGCAATGACCCTCCACCTCTGCGGTCTTCTTCCCAGGAACCAGTTGCCATGAGAAAGATGTCAGAGAAACCCAAATTGAAAGATAGTCCACAAAACACCTGACCAGGACTCCTCAACTGTCAAGGTCTTCAGAAACAAAGTCTCAGAAGTTATCTCAGCCACGGGGAGCTTAAGGAGCCATGAAAAGTAGATTTGAATGTGTGTTCATGGAGGAGGCTTGTGCGGGGCAGGGATATGTTGACTCTCTGTACTTTCCACTAAGTTTTGCTGTGAACCTAAAACTGCTCTAAAAAATAAAGTTTGTTAATTAAAAAAAATTAAAAGCAATGTGGTATATCCTGGATGAGATCCTGTGACAGAGTCTGCATAAACTGTGGACTTTCATTGATGATAATGTATAAACACAGGCTTGTTAGTCGTGACAAATGCACCACAGTGATGTTAACAATAGGGGAAGCTGGGTATGGGGTGTACAGAGAACTCTACTCTCCTTGCAACTTTTTTTTTTTTTTTTTTTTTGCAGTACTGGAGATTGAACCCAGGGACATTCTACCTCTGAGCTACACCCCCAGCCCTATTTTATTCTTTATTTTGAAACAGGGTCTCACTAAGTTGCGGAGGGCTTCACTAAGTAGCTGAGGCTGGCCGCGAACCCCATCCTCTGGTCTCAGCCTCCCAAGTACTGGGATTACAAGCGTGCGCCACCACGCCCGGCTCCTTGCAACTTTTCTGTGACTCTAACGCTATTCTAAAATAACCAGTCTATTTGTCCTGCTAAAAGGGTGCAGGTAAAGAAACTAGTTCCAATGGGCCAGAAGAATTCGGGGGGAAGGTAGCCAGCAGAAAGTCCGCCCCTCCTCCCCATGACTCCACCTCACGACCCCCATCGACCCCCTTACCTGGGAAGAGGCTATTGGTGGCAGCTGAAAGCAGAATGACTTTGACTTGTATACTGTTTTAGTTTTTGTGATGAAGTCTCTCCCCCCTGGAGACTACCGGTGCTGTTAAATTCTCTGGCTGCTTCACCAAGAACTAAACAACGTGCTGCTTCTAGCAATAAATATCACCTGGGGATGATGGGGGTGGGTTGGGGGCAGTCTGAGTAGAGCAGAATTTTCTCTATGCTACTTGTAGCCTGTATTGAGATCCCAAAGCATCCCCTTCTGTCTCTGGCATCCTTGATAAAAGGGCTCCGCGATGCCCTCTCCTGTCCCCCATGGGAGGAGCTTGGGGAGGTGTGCCATGGGAGCTGTGAGCCCAACTGGGTGCCCCCGGAGGAGCAGGGTGCCCAGGTGGGGAAGGAGTTTGCCTATGGATGACTACATTTAATTAATTAAGAACTACCTCTGCCAGTCAAGGTTTTCAGGTGACCACAGAAGTAGATTAGGATCCAGGAGTATTGGCTGGTAATGTCCCCCTGTGTAGAGGATGATTTTGCCTATGAACCAGCGGGAAGCTAGGGGTTTGATCAAGCCCACAGCAGGCAGGTGTTTCTTGTCATTTTTCTTCTCTTATGTTTATGATTGGAAAACTGACTGGGTCAACAACACGGCTTTGGAGGGGACTGGCAAGGAGGCAACAGCCCACTGTAGAAGTGGGTCTGCGGCAGCTCACCGTGGCCCCAGGACAGGGGACCTGTGTCTCCCAGGTACTGGGGAAGAGAGAAGTCCCAGGAGTCCTGGAGGGACCTCACCTTTATGGAGAAGGTATAAGAGGGCTCGTATAGCCTTTGGACAGCCTCAGCCAAGAGATGAATGAAGCAAATTCTGGCGGAATCCCCTTCTGCATCTTCGCCCTATGCCAAGACTTCCTTTGTCTGCCTCTCCACTCATCTTTGTTCAGCATCCGTGTCTGACTTGGTACAGGTGGGTGCTGCTGCTCAGGACCTCCAAGACCCAGCTTCGCTCTGTGTCCCTGTGTTCACCGCCTCTGTCCAACATACCAGCTTCCCTTATAACCATCTCCTTCACCCGACCCTCTGGTCACCTGCCTTCCACCCCAACTTCCTCCATCAAGAAGCCCGAGGCCAGCCGGGCGTGGTGGCGCATGCTTGTAATCCCAGTACTTTGGGAGGCGGAGACCAGAGGATCCGGGTTCGCGGCCAGCCTCTGCTCTCTCTCTCTCTCCCTCTCTCTGTCTCTCTCTCTCTATCTCTACTTGGTGAGGCCCTCCGCAACTTCGTGAGACCCGGTTTCAACATAAAGTATAAAAAATAGGGCTGGGGGTGTAGCGTGGAGGTAGAATGCCCCTGCGTTCA